>CM069080.1:35515294-35777794 GCA_035578085.1 Solanum pinnatisectum | reverse complement strand
CATAATTCCCTCTTATTAATATGTCGGTAATGGTACAACTTCATCATCTCCTTATAGAAAGAAAACCTCTCAAATGCCCTTAGGTGAAACTCATCCATATCATTTATCCACTCCAGTCTCATATTCACAGCATCACTCTAGTTCAGATTTAGCTTTTTCAGTGCCCATAAGGCCTTATTCTCTAGATCCACAGTCAAATGATATGCCTTTCTAAACACTTACTGGTATGGTGGCATACTGATGAGTATCTTGAAGGCCGTCTAGTATGCCCATAATGAATCATCTAACTTTCTTTCCCTATCATTCATGTTGGCATTCACAGTCTTTGTCAATATGGACTTGATTTCCCTGTAGGACACTTCTACTTTCCCATTTAAGTGCAGATGATATAGGCTAGCTACTTTATGCTTCTTCACACCACATTTAGCCAACAATGTTTTGAAGACTTGTTGCCAAAATGTGACCCCCCCCATCACCGATAATCACCGTAGGAGTGCAAACCTAGAGAAAATATTTCTCTTCAAGAATCCGTCAACACTTTTTCCATCATTAACAGCTAACGCCAACACTTGTACATATTTGGAGATGTAGTTAACCACCACTAAGGTATATTTTTGCCCATAGGATCTCACAAACAACCCCATACAATCGGTGCCCCATACGTCAAATAACTCCATCTCTAAGATTGGAGTCATAGACATCTCATGATGTCTTGATAAAGCCCCTTGTCATTGACATTTATCACAACTTTTCACCAGATCAAATGCATCTTAATGAATAGTTGCCCAATATTAACCACATTGGAGAACCTTCTGGTTGGTGCGAGCTCTACCATAGTGTCCACCAACTAGGTAAGAGTGGCAAACCTCAACAATGCTCAACATTTCAGCTTTAGGAACACATCAACTAATCAAATTATCAGCACACAACCTGAACAAGTAGGGCTCAGTCCAAAAGCATTTGCCTACATCATGGAAAAACTTCTTCCTTTGTTGGAAATTCAAATCCTCCAACATCAAGTCATTAACAAAATAAATTGAAAAGTCAACTAACCAAGGTATAAGATCAAGAGTGGAAGCTAATACCTGCTCATCTGGGAATGAGTCGTCTATCTCAAGCTCAGGTTCCTCTTTTTTCTTTGCTCTGAGACAAGTGATCTGCTACTTGGTTCTCACAACCCTTTTCTATCCTTGACTTCAAGGTCAAATTCTAGCAGTAAGAGGATCAATCTTTTAAGCCTCGATTTCACATCTTTCTTCGCTATTAAGTACCTCAATGCACCATGATAGCATGAACTATCACTTTTATACCCAAAAGGTATGCTTTAAGCTTTTCAAAGGCATATACAATAGCTAGCAACTCTTGCTCCGTAAGAATGTAATTCTTCTGTGCCCCATTCAACATATTTCTTGCATAGTGTATGGGGTAAAATATTTTATTGTGGTTTTTCCCTAGCATAACACCAAGAGCAACACTACTAGCATCACACATCACCTCAAATGGCCAGACTAATCTAGGGCAATTATAATCGGAGTAGATTTCAATAAACCAATGTTGACTCTCATTCAAAACTTGCTCAAGCGATACTATGTTCTTTGCTAAAAAAAAAAGATGATAAAACATATCCTGAAAAGACCATTTATTATCCCAGCAAATTTAAATTTTATAATATGAAAGCTAAAATATTGAGGCTTATCTAACACTATGCCTGACGGCGTGTCACAGGTATGACGATCCCATCACTTTGGTCGTCGTATGATCTTCAGAGAGTAGTTGTGGCCCTTTATGTCTAAGGTTGATCTTGACGGACCGTCGGACCCTGCCAACAAAAAAATTCAAAAACTTGTGTTTTCTCTGCAAGTGTGACAACTAGTCCCCACAGCCCGTAAAAGGTTTGACGAACCATCGGGCTTGCCGTAAGAGCTCTCCTTTGGAAACACTTTGCTTCATGTTGCTCTCTTCCTTGACTTAACTGATTTCCTGTCTAACACAGTAGACCAAACTATTAAAAGACACTATCGTTACCTAAGAACTAGTAATTATTCATAGGTAATCGTCAAATGCTAGCATATCATTAATGTTGAGATGATAACGGTAGGATCGCTGACTAGGGTTGGCAGCTAAATTCAGTCTTCGAGACCCCATAACATAAGAAAGTCGTGGTAGACAATTGTTGACACATAACCATAAGAAGAATCTAATTTTACTAAGGGTATGGTTTCCCATATCCATTTATAGCCCTCTCAACATTGAGAGGATTGGGGAGGGGAGATAATCTTATAAACAGTGGACATGAAGAATATATCACTACTATTAATGGACTAAAAGGGGAAGTCCACGCTATGAAAACCCTCAATGATGCTGACAAAATTATTTCTTGATTTAATGTCATTAGATAAGACGAAAGAACAATCATTAAGGTACAAGAGTTGTTGAAGTAATGTCGCTAATTTTCTTGTTTAGGTCCTCCAAATGGATAGGGCCAGAGATTAGGGATTGCACGCTACAATTTGGAGGAATCTAGTCGACTTTCCAAATATTGATATTTTTATCCGTGATCAGCAATAATCCAGAAGATCAAATTTTCCACCCCTCAATACTTTCCAAATGAAAGATGTGAGGGGTTTTGTGACTGTCGAACATATTTTGTAATTTCACCATTAGCCCAAATTTGATTAGGATTGGATAAAAGTCTTCAGGCTAGGCTCAGAAGAGTAGCTTTTTTTTTATTCTCAGCCTTTGTGATACAAAGGCTCGCTTCACCTTTTTGTTTAGTGACCTTGTCCTAACTAACATAGTGCATCTTTTTTCTAGTATCAGTAGCACCCCAAAGGAAATCACGTTGGATTTTATCAATGATTTTGAGAGTTTTTCTTGGGGAGCTTGAAGAATTGCATTATGTAATTAGGAATAGTATTTAAAGTTGCATGGACAAGGACAAGACGACTAACCGGATTTAGGAAGTTTGTTTTCCAACTAGCTAATTTTGCCCGCATGTATCAATAATAAAATTGAAATTAGAAAGTTTAGAGGAGTTCTCGAGAATTGGAAAATCCAAATATTTCCCAAAATTTTAGGAGTTTTGATGCCTAATGTATTGGTGGCGATATGGATAATGTTTTTCGTGCAATTCTTGGAAAACATAATTTTTTATTTTGTAAGATTAATGGTTTGGACAGAAAGATCACAAAATTTGGTGAGGTTTTTTTTTGTTAAAGTAATACAATTAGAGTTGACCTTAGACATAATAGTGAGGTCATGCGCATAAAAAGGTGAGAAAGGGGAAGAGCTCTTGAACAAATTTTAATGGGTTTCCAGATTCAAACAAAAACTTGTTGATTAATATGGATCGACAACATTTCCATATACAATTGTATTAGCCATGGATGTGCTATGAGATTATTAGTCTTTTTTCACTAGTCACATGTATTATGCATCTCTATTGTGCTACTCGTGGAATAGAAATAGTTCATTGCAACAACAATTTGTATTAGTCAAAAGACTTACTTAAGCTCATCAATGTGTACTCCTAGGTTGTGAAGGATAAAGCGAATCAAGAACTAATTAGATGCATCAAATGTCCTTGCCCTGTAATTAGTAAGAAAAAAGAAGTTGTTATTGATCATATCACAAAGAATATAATCTCGAGCATACTTTAGTAGGTCTTTCTGCAGTCAAATTTCTAATTTAAAAAAATTATAAGAATCTTAACTAATTTATTTCCCTTTCTTTCTTTTTTCTCGAATGAAGTAAGTCACACTAAGCCATGCCTCCTTACTTGTGCAGATTCATCGGCTTTCTTTATTTGAGAGAGAGAATTGTGGTAAGGTTTGAAAATCATACAATGAGATATACATTAATAACATACACATTGTAAACGCCCGCATAAGAATTTTGCATACAATTTAGGTATGTGTGTATCAATGTATATTTATAAAATAAAAATATATAGTTAAGTTTTAAAGTTATACATACAACTGTTATATGAAATGTAATTATGAAGCATAATAAGTTAAATTAGATAATTTATACATATATTATTTATCCATCTATATCTATTTACAACGTTCATTTCTTTAAATATTATATTTAATAGCTATGTATGTCGTACACCTTTAGAATACATAATTTTCATTTTATATACTTAATGCTATATAAAAATAAATATAATTAAATCATACTTTTTCTTGGAATGTATGTATCCACTAGCTATGATAGGACCAAGTCCTTAACACAGTTATGACAAATAAAAACGATACCGCAGTAAAGATAGCACACACTACTTTACGTGGAAACCTCCTTGCTCAAGGGAGTAAAACCATGACCTATCTCACAGGATTTTCAATCTGTTTTTACTAATCTTCTCAAGTAAAAGTAAAACACAGTTTACAACCACACAAGAGATTAACCTCCTAATCTCTATTCTAAGTAATAGAAACTATTACACAAACGAGCCAAAGCAATGTCTGCATTGCCCACTATACTAACCCTCACTGATTAATATAGACTTTTAATGTAAGACACAAAGTTGCCACAACTAAGTTCTTACAGTGATTCACCCAAGTTTTGAAACGTTTCTAACACAAGTGAAACTAATCCTACAATGTAAGCACAAATACAAGCACTCAAAATGACAACAGGTTCAGGAAGCAATCTTTAGTCGATGAGCTCCCTTGCTATTTTTCGAAGCTTGAGTTTTCTCTTTTTGAATGAATTATGATTTATTGTTTGTGATATTGAATATCTCAATCATAAAGAAGTATTAACCATTGGAAAAACAACCTCATCCATTCTGATTGATGTGGTACACTAACGACCTCACCAACTTCTGACGCGACAGCTTTCCAGCTGTATAGCACATAAACCTGGACGAGCGTAACTCTGCAGAGGACCAGGTCCCTACATTTGTGAGGATATTATCAAAACATCTGGGAGCATTAAGACTTATCATTTTTCCCCTTTTTGATGATGACAAACAAACTTCAAGCTGCCTCACATGAGTTTAACATTCATTCAAAAAGCATTAGTTCCCCCTATCAATAGTATTCCCCCTCTTTGTTATAGTTCCCCTCTTCCACTAAACTCTAATTTCACAACAGTTTACTACAATCAATTTCCCCCTTTTGACATCATTAAAAAAGGAGTAGCAGTAGACATATGCAGGTTGCATGCAAAACGTTAGGAATTCAGGGCCATGGGCCACATAGTACATGCGCAAGGAAGCAAAAATAGAGAAAATAAAGCATACGAGACAGGGAAAAAGAGATAATGTCATTAAATCACTTATGATGACCACAAAAATCAGTCAAAATAGTACACTTTGCCACTAGAGTAAGATAGAGAGACTTATGAACTGGGACACATAATATATTTAGGACAGAGGGAGAACGGCAGTGAAGGATTTCAACAGCAAAGTCATGCACTCATTAGCATCGACATAAGCTTGAATGATTTGCTTATTGAGACACTGAACTTTCTTATTGAGTGAGGCATTTGTCTTCAGCAACAGTGCATTTTCAAATCTCAACCTTTCTACTTTATCCTTGTCCACAAAACTGGTACCAGGTCCCTTGGAAATAGTCTGCTGCATCTAAGCCTTAAGTTTTGCAATCTTAACCTCCTTAGTATTTAAGGTTATTGTAAGATCAATCAACTCCCATTTGAGAGATGATTGTTGTCCAAGAAGATCGGAAACATGGGACTTACCTTTAACCTTTCCCTCAACACATTCACATTCTAAGAGGGTTGCATGAGAGAACATCTGCTTGACAGTACCAGGTACTCCCCTTTCAAGAGGTACTTCAAAATGGTTGAACATACAGTTCAACAGATATCTGTACGTTATGCCGTGTTTGGCATTTTTCTAGGTCATTACCCTGTGCATGTGTTCGAGCATGATTGTTGAAAAATTGATGGCCTCAAGTTAAACTAGTTTTTCCATGAGGAACAAATCAGCAGCAGATGCTACGGTTCTCTTCTCACTCTTGGCACCAAGATCTTGTTGATGAACTCAAACATCAACTGATACTCTTCTCGTAAGGAATTCTTAGGCAGGCCTGCACGTTTGATGTCCCCACGCTTGGTGGCCTATTAGGTAAACTCACTAGAAGGTTTGAAACCTTCAATGGACCGGATCCCTTCCACAGGCATGCCCAAAATGATGCCCAAGTTCTCTACATTCAGAGAAATTTTTACCCTTCCAACAATTGTCTTAATCCCTCCATCACAGAGAAGCTCCATCTTGTAATAGAATTCACGTACCTCTGGTTCATGCAAGTACGGTGCTGGAGCTTCAAACAGGTGATCCCAACTTTGCAAAGTTACATAATCAAAAAGAGTAGACATACCAAATTTAGTGAGAATTTCTGGATCAAACACTTTCCCATTCAACACTTTTTGTCTCTCCATTTCTGTAATGCACTCATCCCTGGTTAACACACTTTCCTCCACTAGTTTCTGAACAGAAGGACCTGGTCCCTTTACAGGTTTTAGCTTCATAGAAGACCTTTTTTTTCACCTTATCCTTCTTCACCGGTGATTTCTTTACTAACTTAGGACCCCTTTAGCTTTGACACGTTCAACTTCTGCCTCTTTCATCCATTTAGCCATAACTCTGAAAATATCTTCAGAATCTGTCTCACTTGACTCCACATGGAGAGTGGTTGAGGTAGGTTCCTTAGTAGGCACATGGCCCTACCTTCTTTGTCTCCAATTTCTTTATATTTGGACTTCATTTGCTGCCAAGGCATCTCCTAATAATTCCTGATTTTCACCTCTGGTCACATATCTTCTTTTTCCTTCTCCTTTGATTTGAGAATCTACCATTTTTCCTTTTCCCTTTCTTTTTCTTTTCTTTTCAGACTTAGTAGGCTCATCATCAAGTTTAGCCTCAGGTATAACATTAACTGCCTCTGAATCTGAGACTATCAAATTCACAGCATTAGCCCCTCGAACCCCTTTTCTACGCTAATCCAAAGGGTTTTCTTCTTCCTCCTCCACCTCACTGTCAACATCGAATGATTTGTGAGTTTGGTCGAACACAGGTTGAGCACTGTGAGGGACCTGTTCTGGCGATCTCAACTCTTGTTCCAACAAAGTTGGTTGAATGTCTCCTCTGAGAGAGGCTAAACTTTGGACCGCCACCAATTCCTCTGCTGCTGCCAAAATATTGGACTATGTACCTTTGTCCTCACGCAAATCCCCTTCAAATAGCCACTCAGACATGGTAGATGACACAACCCTAGACACAACTTCTAAATCTTCAGATGGTATCTTAAGAGTGGGCTTCACAACTAACTGGGCCTCGAAATTTTGGGACTCTTTACCGGATAGAACTAAAGTTGGAGAACTAGGTAAGGTTTCCCCAGAGTTTAGTACAAGAGACGCCACCACTTCAGTATGGGGTGTGAGATTCAGCAGTCTCACCAACCCCACAAGCTAGTGCGGACGAAGACTCTTCTAGGGGAGGAATTGAGAAATTGAATGAACTGGGAGTTTCAATTTCTTGGGAGAGAGGGAGTTTTAAAGGAGAAGAAGAGTTAGAAATTTTTTTTGAAAGAGGAGAAAAGGATTAAAAGAATGATGAGAAAATTCAAGGGAGAATAGGAAGAATTTGGGATGTTTGGATTCTCTCAAAAGGTTGTATTTAAAAGGGTATCAGCTCCCTGAACAATAGCGACTCTTGGATTTAAAATGAAAAGACGTTTGAAACTAACACCATAAATGGGAAGGAGACGCGTGGCAATGATCGTTGACAGAAAACTGTATAGCAAAAAGAAATACTAGCCTTTTAGGGACCAGGTCCCTCTCTATAGATAGCCTTGCCTGTATGATTAGATCTTCCCTTCAGACAACATGCCATGAGTGTGTACATACAGTAAGGTACTGGATGTGAATTCACAAGCGATAAGCAATACAACTAGTATAGATGCATGCCCTCCCTAACATAGTCAAATGAAAGGTTTTATGTAAGCTTGTATGGAATCAGGTGATCTTGTGCATCTCCAGCTTTAGTCTGTTCTTGACGAAGTTTTCTTTGCTTAATGCCTTGGTAAAGATATCAGCCACTTGATCTTCTATTTTGCAGTATCTTATTACAACATTCCTCTTTTGAACATTGTCCCTTATAAAAAGGTGCCTCACATCTATGTGTTTGGTCCTCTTATGATGCACTAGGTTCTTGGCCATGTTCATTGCACTTGCATTGTCACAAATGAGAGGAATAGTATCAGTAAGAACATCAAAATCTTTGAGTTGCTGCTTGATCCACAATAGCTGAGCACATCATGATGCAGCAACCACATACTCTGCTTCTGCAGTTGATAAGGCCACTGAATTTTGCTTTTTAGTCTCCCATGAAATCAGTGATGACCCTAAGAAATGTATCATGCCTAAAGTGCTTTTTCAATTAACAAGAACACTCACATAGTCAACATCAGCATAACCAATTAAATCAAAGGAGCCGCCGAAAGGATAGAAGAGGACCAGGTCTTGTGTTCCCTTTAAGTATCTCATTATTCTCTTGGCAGTCTTCAAGTGTGATTCCTTTGGAGCTGCTTGGAATCTGGCACACATCCTTACACTTAAGACTATATCTGGCCTACTAGAAGAGATATAGAAGTGACCCAATGATTCCCTTGTACATGGTCTGATTCACATCAATCCCCTCTTCATCCATATCAAGTTTGACACTTGTGCTCATGGGGTGTCAATAACTTTTGCCTTAAGCATGCTGAATTTCTTGGGCAATTATTTTATGTACTTCTCTTGGCATATTGATGTAACCTGAGGGGACTATTTGATTTGCAACCCCAAGAAGAATGTAAGCTCCCCCATCATGCTCATTTCAAATTCACTACTCATCAAAGCTGCAAACTCTTTGCATAGTGAATCTAAAGTAGCTCCAAATATAATGTCATCTACATATACCTGCACAATCAACAACTCCTTACTTCTGAACTTTAAGAACAGAGTATTATCAATTTTACTTCTCTTGAACCTGTTTGCCAGAAGGAATTTTGACAGGCGCTCATACCAATCTTGCTTTAGACCATACAAGGCTTTGTCCAGCTTCAACACATGGGTTGGTAGATCATCATCTTCAAAACTTGGAGGTTGCTTAACATACACCTCATCCTTCAGATACCCATTCGGAAAGGCACTTTTAACGTCCGTTTGAAATAGTTTAAACTCCATGTAGGCAACAAAGGCTATTAAAATTCTGATGGCTTTCATTCTAGCTACAGGTGCAAAGGTCTCATCATAGTCAATCCCTTAATCTTGATTATATCTTTGTACCACTAGTCTTGAATTGTTTATGATGATGGTTCCATGCTCATCAAGTTTGTTTCTGAAAACCATCTAGTCCCATTAATGGTTATGTTGAAAGGTCTGGGGACTAGGTGCCACACCTTGTTTCTCTCAAACTGATGAAGTTCTTCTTGCATTGATGTTACCCAATCATCATCCTTTAAAGCCTCCTTGATGTTCTTGGGTTCAATGGTGGATATGAAGGCTAAATATGCAACTAGATTTCTTGTTTTGGATCTAGTTTGTATTCCAGAGTCAAGTGGAGAAACAAAATTATCCATAGGATGAGAAGATTAATGTTTCCATTCGAACTTTCTAGTTATCTCCTCTTCAAGATCAGCACAAAATTCATTTTCTTCAGGCTCTTTGTTCTAAGAGTCTCCCTCTTGAGCTGCACCGGAGGGACCGGGTTCCTCTGTGTGTTCTGCATTGTTTCCTTCCTTTGAAATATGTTCATTTCCAGGAGTTTGGATTACCCTTTCTTGTTGACCCTTCATCAGTTCCTCTAATTCAATGTCTTCATCATGTTCATCTTTGTTCTTATCATCAGATTCATCAAATATCACATGCATACTTTCATAAACACACATAGTTCTTTTATTGAAAACTCTGTATGCCTTGCTGGTAGAGGAATACCCAACAAACAACCCTTCATCACTCCTAGCATCAAATTTATCGTGGTCATCTTTTCCATTTTTCAACACGAAGCATTTGCAACTAAAGGGCTTCAAATAAGCAATTGAAGGTTTCCTTTTATTTAGTACCTCATATGGGGTTTTCTTGATTACTGACCTGATGAGACATCTATTTGTAACATAGAAAGTTGTGTTGACTGCTTCTGCCTAAAAGTTCATTGCAAGTCTTGAGTCAATCAACATGGTTCTCGCAATATCCACCAAGGTCCTATTCTTCCTCTCCACAACCCCATTTTGCTGAGGAGCTCTTGGTGCATAAAAGTTGTGATGAATTCCATTTTCAGCACAAATGCCTTCAATTTGAATATTTTCAAACTCTGTACCATGGTCTGACCTAATGCTTGCAATCTTGCAGTTAATTTTCAATGGAATTTCTTTGGAAAAAGTGATCAGTAATCCAGCTGTCTCATCCTTGGTTCACAAAAACATGTTCCAGGTATACCTTGAGAAATCATTAACAATCACCATAATGTACTTCTTGCCTCCTTTGCTTTGAATTCTGACAGATCTACATAGATCCACATGGAGAAGTTCTAGTGGTCTAGTTGTTCTTACACCTTTCTTGGGTTTGAAAGATAATCTCATTTGTTTCCCCCTTACACAAGCATCACACACTTTGTTGTTAGAAAACTTCAGCTTAGGCAGTCCACGGACCAGGTCCCTTCAACAAGCTTGTTCAGTAAGGACAAGCTCACGTGTCCCAATCATCTATGTCATAGATTTGCATTGTCAATCTAAGCACATAGACATGTGAGACTATCCCCTTCTATTAAGTCAAGATATGCAACATAATTTTTTTTTTACTCTTTTGGCAGGCATAACAACTTTGTTAGTTACATAGTTAGTAACAAGGCACCTGTCAAACAAGAATTTAACTTCATTTCCCTTATCGCATATTTGAGATACACTTAAAAGATTGTATTTCAAACCATTCACTTAATGAACATTGTCTATGGAATATTCTGCTGATCTTCCTATTTTCCCAATTCCGAGAATAAAACCCTTTTTCCCATTACCAAACGACACACCACCACCCTGGTGTACTTCCAAAGAGAGGAAGTTTTGAGTGTCTCCAGTGATATGCTTTGAGCATCCACTGTCCCCTCGTCTGCACAAGAATCACTTATTAGACTTAGGAACCCACTTGAGATGGAGTTCCCGAAAACTGTCAAAAGGTTTAATAAGAAACCTTCTTGTCCATGGGGGCAACGTATTCTTGTTAAAATGGTAGCAGGGACCAAATACCTTTTTATTTTACATTTCTTTTCCTCGACTTAAGGAAGTTCTCCTGGCTTTCTTTACTCTTTTTAGAGACTCACAATTTTTCTTCAGATGACCATTTCTTCCACAATGGGTACATAAAAGATTGTCAGAGACAGAGACATATTTACTGTGATATTGTAGGTAGGCTCTATCTGTCTATAGCCTAAGCCCTTTTTGCTGTTGAACTTCTGATTAGCTAAGTTTGAAAGGATCTTAGATGAATCAGTTCATTTCAGGGAATGGTTTAGCTCTTTTTTTATCCTACTTAGGTCCTTCATCAGTTGTGAATTCTTTTCAAGAGAAGCAGCTAATTTAGACTCAAATGCATTTAACTTCTCTTCTAATTCGACCTCAAACCTACTAAGTTTTTGTTTCCCACTCTTAGAGGTACCAGGTCCCTCATTGGGCTGCGTACTCTCAGTTTATAGAATACTTATCCTAACACTCATTTTAGACATTTGAGAGTTGAGGGCTGCATTTTCATCTTCACACATACTCAGTTTTTCACTTATTTTCATATTCTCATGGGTTAATTTATCTTCTAAGTCAATTAGAACTGTAGCACGTTTTCTTAATCTTTTAATGGATAAAGTATCTAGATCACTTTTGATATCAAAGAGAGTTACCTCATCCTGGTTCTCTTCGTCGTCCAATTTTGGCATTAGTGAGAAAATGGAGTTGAACACGATTTCATCATCTTTGGCAGCCATCATCGAGACATCTTTATGACTGTCTTCTTCTTCCTCAGATTCGCTAGAGCCATTTCCCTAGACTGCAAAGGATTTTTTCACTACTTAATCAGCGTGAGATTTTCTTTTGGCATATTATGTACCTGGTCTCTTCTACGAGGTTTGAAGTCCTGGGTTTACTGATTCTGGCTGTGAGAGTTCCTCATCAAATGTCTAGGCTTCCCACATTTGTGACAAAGATCATTTGTGTTTGCTACTCTGCTGGTAGACCCTTTCATCTGAAACCCTCTATGCTTCTTGATTATCTTCTCGAACCTTCTTGTGAGGTATGCCATCTCATCCTCCTCTTCTAACCCATCATTCATAGACATCTTCAAGGCTACTGATTTCTCCTTCTTTCCTTCCTTCACAGTTGACCACTGTTTCATGTTCAACTCATAGGTTTGAAGGTTTCTAATTAAATCATCCATGGTGAGTACCTTCAGATCTCTTGCTTCAGTGATAACATTCACTTTGCTATCCCATCACTTGGAAGTACCCTGAGAATTTTTTGAACTTGTTTGCTTGACTGAATAGGCTCACCAAGGCATCTTAGTTAGTTGGTAATGGAAGTGAACCTTATATGCATCTCGTGGATGGTTTCACCTTCCTTTATTATGGAATGTTCATATTGAGTTGATAGCATATCTACCTTGAACTCCTTTACTTGGGTCGTTATATCATGAGCTGTTTTTGAGACAGTCCCATATTTCTTTGGTCGTCTCGCATGCAGAGATTTTGTTATACAAGTCTGGACCGATCCCACATACTAGCAACTTCTTTCCTTTATAGATCTTTTCTATCTTTTTCCTGTCAGCTTCATTGTATTCCTTTCTAGTTTTGGGAATCACTTTGGTGAGTTCTCCTTCCACTACATCTTTAGTGGAACTGTATGGTCCATCAAGAATCAGATCCCACAGCTCAGTATTGTTAGCATTGATGTAGTCATGCATGCACGTCTTCCACCATCCATAAAACTGCCCATTGAATCGAGATGGTCTAGTGGTGGACTGACCTTCTTCCAGGCTTGGTGGAGCAGTCATTCCTTCAGGATCTTCTCTTTTCTTAGTGTTACCCAAATAGAAAAGTCAAGCTCTAATACTACTTGTTGGAATGTATGCGTCCACTAGCTATGATAGGACCAGGTGCTTAACACAATTATGATAAACAAAAATGATATTGAAAGTAAAGATATCACATACAACTTTACGTGGAAACCTCCTTGCTCAAGGGAGTAAAACCACAACCTGTCTCACAAGATTTTCAAACTGTTTTTACTAATTTTCTCAAGCAAAGTAAAACACAGTTAACAACCACACAAGAGATTAACCTCCTAATCTCTATTCTAAGTAATACAAATTATTACTCAAACGATCCAAAGCAATGCCTGCATTGCCCACTATACTAACCCTCACTAATTAATATAGACCTTTAACGTAAGACACAAAGTTGCCCACAACTAAGTTCTTACAGTGATTCACCCAAGTTTTGAAACGTTTCTAACATAAGTGAAACGAATCTTACAATGTCAGCACAAATACAAGCACTCAAAATGACAACAAGTTTAGGAAGCAATCTTTAGTCGATGAGGTCCCTTGCTATATTTTGAAGCTTAAGTTTTCTCTCTTTGAATGAATGATGATTTATTGTTTGTGATATTGATTATATCAATTATAAAGAAGTATTAACCGTTGGACAAACAACCTCGTCCATTCTGATTGGTGTGGTACACCGACAACCTCACCAACTTCTAACGCGACATCTTTCCAGCTGTATAGCACCTAGACCTAGACGAGCACAACTCTGCAGAGGACCGGGTCCCTACATTTGTGAGGAGATCATCAAAATATCTAGGAGCATTAAGACTTATCATTTTTGTGAAGTATTAAATACATATATAACATGTGACTTTGTATCTTAAAATATACAATATACACGGTTGTTGAAATATTTATAGATAATTTTTCTAGTATGTATGGGTGTAATAGTTTTTAAGATAAACTTTTTGCATAATTTCTATGACTACCGAAGTGAGTCTGCATAAATCTATCTATTTTATATTAAAAGTCTGTAGCGGTGATAACAAAGTGGTGACCATGACTAGAAGCAAAAGGCGCAAGTACGAAAGAGGGTTCGCTAATTGGATTTCCACTCATAGAAAGCCTGAAGTTCGTCCGTAACTGCTAATAGGAAAGAGACAGGGGAGGGGGAGTTGGATGTAATTGAGACAATTCGGATGGATGATATGATTTTTTTCGAGATAGTTAACCACTTTTTGGTATCGGTGAAGGGGCTGGTAAGTGCTTCCCGAATAGATTCTTTTATCTTCCCCGGACACCGAACAAAGGGAGCCCTGGCTTCAGGCCGGGGAGGGATAGGGGTCATGTTTCTTTAGGACTTTAAGTCCGTAACAAGGCTTGAATACCTCCAGCTGGATTTCAAATGGATCAGGTAGGGCATCCGTTTACGACGTGGGTGGAATTAGCAGTTTTTTTGTACTTTCTTCAATGGTAGGAAATAGGCATCACTGGGGGTATATGGGAGGAAACCAGTCTGCATTAATTCAAATTGCTCCTTCGGATCACTAAGTAAAATCTTGACTCACACATACCACGGTGTATTGATTAATGTACTTAAAAATATTGATTGTACTTATTGTTATTCATTATAAGACTCCATAATAAGTAAAATAATCAGTTACTAATTTTTGAATTATTATTCAATTATATTTATAATACTAACAAGTGCTTTTAAATCATTAAAAATTAGAACTCATTGTTTCAACAATTTTAAAGTGACAAAAACTAATTGCAATCACAAATAAAATATGAAGAAATATAGTTTTATTGATAAATATTGCGGGTACAAATCTGCTCTTCCCTTGATTCTTCTCTCTCTTAAGGTTTATCCATAATTCGAGGGTCATTAGTGGCGCATTTCACAAACTTGGATGATTTGGACTTGATCTTCATAATTCGAGGACTGTTAGTGACGTATTTCTCCAACAAGGATGATTTGAACTCGATCTTCATAATTTGGGGTCCGTTGCTGCCATATTTCTAGAATTAAGATGATTTGGATTTGATCTCTTTCTAAATATTCCATGAATTTGCGAAATATTTGAGATACCTTTTCAAGGAAATATAGTACCCTTTATATAGTCATGATTAGGGTTTAGGGTTTAGGGTTTAGTAGCCTCCAAAAATCCTAGTTGGAATTGAACACACCTTGTAGTGTCAAAGGGTAAACTTGTTGAAACTCAAAGATGAGGCTTAAAGTACTCATTCTTCCACCTTTGTGGTTTTATGGCATTAGATTTGCAGATTTTATATATGAGAGAAGAGATGAAGGACAAATTTGGTCCCATTGGGCGTGTCAATTTGTTTGCAACAAATTTCAAATATATGAAAAATAAATCAAACCATAAACAAAATGTGAAGAAACACGAATATTTTATTATAAATCAGTAAGGGTAGAATTCCTATCATCCCTTGATTATTCTCTCATAAGATATTTATTCATGATTCGAGGACCGTTTGTGGCGTATTTATCGAACAAGGATGATTTGAATTTGATATCTTTATAAATATTCCTTGAATTTTCTAAATATTTGAGATGCCTTTTCAAGGGAATATAGTACCCTTTATATTGGCATGAACTAGGGTTTAAGGTTGAGTAGCCTCCAAGAATCCTAGTTGGAATTGAACACACCTTGTAGTGTCATAGTGTAGACTTGTTGAAACTCAAAGACGAGGCTTGAAGTACTCATTCTTCCACCTTTGTGGTTTTGTGACATCAGATTTGAAGATTTTATCTACGAGACAAAGAGATGAAATGCAGATTTAGTCCCATTAGGCGTACCAATTTGTTTGCAACAAATTTTAAATATATGAAAAATAAATCAAACCATAAACAAAATCGAAAGAAACAAGAATATTTTACTATAAATCAATAAGGTTACAATTCACAATTATGTTCCTCTTTGATTCTTCTCTCATAAGATATTTATCCATGATTCGAGGGTCGTTTGTGGCGTATTTCTCGAACTAGGATGATTTGAATTTGATCTCATTATAAATATTTTGGGAATTTGTGGAATATTTGAGATGCCTTTTCAAAAGATTATAGTACCCTTTATATAGGCATGAACTAGGGTTTAGGGTTGAGTATCCTCCAAGAGTTCTAGTTGGAATTGAACACGTCTTGTAGAGTCCCAACTTGAATTGAACACGTCTTGTAGAATCTCACCAAATTTCAATGTCTACACTCGTAAAATATATGATAAGAGATATTAGGAAAATTAATATCACAATGAATTTTCTTTTTTTCTTTTGCTATATGTGAAAAAAAAACCTCCTAAAATATATGAAAAGTAGTTTTTCAATTATAGGATGATTCATAATTTTATTTTGCTCATTTGTTTGGTTTTCTTTTCAAGAATTTTGATATCCAATTTTGTGAAAAACTCATGTTTGATAGCTTTTTCTAGCTTAATCTATTCTTGAAAATCTGGTGAAGAATTAAGTGAGGAGGTTATATGATCAAAATGCTATTTACTGATCAACAAATTACGATGAAATTATCAGATAAATTTTTGTCACAATCCAAAATATACCCTAGGCATAACATGACGTATAGGAACCCGAGAGGCCCTACACAAGCCACTTAACATGCATAAACAAGATAAAAGAAAATCAAGAGATTTTTAAAGACAATTCATATCATAAAGAGTTTAATGAAAATGAAACGAAAGTCTACATAGTCTCAAAAGTCATCTATTACATCAAGAGTGATCAGTACGTAACCCGGACATCAAAACAATAATGAAAAGTAAAGACAATGAGAAAAAAGGTTTGGTCCTCATAACCTAAGGACTCATCAATCTTCAATATCTACTAAGTGATCCCTAGCCACGAAGATGGGAAACTGGAACGTCGGACCCTACATTTAGGAAATAATGTAGGCTAGAGTATACATTAGTAATAAAATATACCAAATATGATAGCTATGCATAGAGTTATAAAATAATGCTAAAAAGGACCTTTTCATGACATTCAAACACCAAGTTAAAACCATAAGATAAGAGGTTAGAAAACATAAACGTAATCAAGGTAAATGCAAGTAGAAAATCATCTTTGAACACTTGTGAGATACTTATTGAAGACCTATTGAAGTAACCTTAGTTCATATTTATTATTGTGGGAAATTGTCCTTAACCAACATAGAGACCATGTGAGCTATAACATGGAATCTGTTGTCTACTCACACCAAAAAGAGGTGTCCTTACTTTCCAAGGTAAGAACCATAATTTCTAGCTTAAGTGGATCCACTAGTTAATATCTATCTAAGACAACCTATGACAACACTTAGTTTATGGGACTTGGGTAATCACCACTTGTCCACTTGGTACTAAGTATAATTCCCATGGAATAGTCATCAATCATATTCATCTTATCTTTAAGGGACATGGGTAATCGCCTCTTGTCTTGTCCATTAGAATAACTCCCAAAACTTGATTCGTAGTTTAGTTGAGAAAACCTTTCAACTCTTAGAATCCTTTATGTGAGAAAACCTTTAACATTCATGTATTGAGTAGTATGTGAGAAATCCTTTCACAACAACAACAACATTTATGCTTCACTCTCAAAGCAATTTTAAATCATTTTCATCACTTTCATAAATGTACATGCATATCTTCATAAACTCATCTTTTATAGTTGAAAACCCACATTATATCACCATAGCTTAGAAAACAAGGTTATGCACGAGTTCATGGGGATTCAACTTAAAAACATTGAATTATCTCAATTGATGCATAATAATAGTTCATAAAATAATCAATTGAATCAACATCGAAAGGAACTCATGATATGGAAGAAAACCCTAACTTTAATTGGAGATCTCTAACTTGTAAATTGGAGAATTTAGGAACCCTATTGAGGAAAGATCTCCATAGATGAACTCTATCCTACCTTGGAGTTCATAGCCCTTAAGCAATTGGTGAATTGGAGACTTGATCTTGAAAGCCCAACTTGACTTCTTCTTCTTTCTTAGAGAGAGAAATATTTAAGAGAATGACTTGATCTTCTTTTGGGAATTTAAGAGAATGAATTGAATTGGGTGATTTTAAAAATCCTTATATAGGGCTTTGGGTAGAAGGTAAAACGTTGTGGTAATGAGTTAAAACAAATAGGAAAAGACCAAAAATCCCCTAACTTTAAAGCTGACATAGTGACTTCAAAGGAAGCCTTCACGGGTCGTCTTAGACCACCACTGCCGGTCTAGCGGGTCATCAAGAAACTCTGCCCTACAGAGCTTCACTATTTTGGGCATAACTTTTTACTCTGAACTTGGAATTAGTCAAACTCGTTGGCGTTGGAAAGATGACCCAATGATCTTTAATTTGATAGTTCATGAACTACCTAATTCATTATGTGCTAAAATATATGATTGTTAGAAGTTGACCCTAAACTCTAAGTTTGATAAACCCCCTTCATGGACGACTTAACTGTCCGTGTGGGGCTTCACATGCTGTTTAGATGTCCGTGGTCCTTGACTAGTGACTAGGGGAGAACCCCTTCTGATTTTACCCACTTGACAACCCCTTTGACGACTCGTCAACATCACCACTGCCCGTCTGGGAGTCCGTTAAGTTGAATCCTTCCTTAGGGAGGTTCTGGAAGACCTCACGATCCTATTAATAGACTGTGGTTCCCATCACAGCCATATAGGGCTCTATGAAGGGTTCCATGGTTCACTTTTTGGGCTTGTGACTTGCCCGCTTAACCCCTTTCTAGCCTTTCATGAATCCGAGGTGTTACAATATCTCCCCCTTGGAAACATTCATCCTTGAATGGAACTCAAGCTAGAATGAAAGAGTAGGAGAGAAACTAACAACCTCACATGACTACAATAATATAAATGTACATATCCGAGGAGGAAACTTAAACTCCAAGCTAAAGCATGTTCATAAGGTCTATATGCAACTTGTACTCAAATCCACATAAACATGAAAAAATCAAGTAAGCTAACTGGTTTTTCTCAAAAATTAATCATGAACATGCATAAATGAGGAAATCATGGGAATATCTAAGACACATAACACAAAAAAAATAACCCATGAGGAACTAAATACCTCAAGCTAGAGTAGGGACGGAGGGAAAGAGATGAGGATAATGGGATATCATATCAACCTCGGCCTCCCAAGTAGTACCCTAAACTAACTGATTCCTCCAAAGAACCTTTACCGAAGCAATTTCTTTATTCCTCAACTTTCGAACATACTGTCCAAGATCTCAATCAGAACTTCTTCATAAGAAAGACTATCCTTTATGCCAAGACTTTCCAATGGCACTATAGATGTCAGATCACCAATACATTTCTTCAATAAAGAGACATGGATAATTGGATGCACCGATGCCAAGTGATTAGGCAATTCAAGTTCATAAGCGATCTTATCAATACGCCTAAAAATTTTATATAGGCCCACATAACGGGGACTAAGCTTTCCTTTCTTCCAAATATCATTACACCCTTCATGGGTGAAATTTTCATGTAGACCCAATCATTCATATCAAACTCAAGATCTCTTCTTCTAACATCGACATAGGACTTTTATCGACTTTGAGCCGTTTCCAACCTTTCTCTAATAAGCCAAACTTTCTCCATAGCCTCATATACCAACTCGGGAACTATCAACGCAACTTCAAACACTTCAAACCAACCTATAGGAGATCTACACCTCCTACCATGTAGAGCCTCAAATGGAGCCATACCAATAATTGACTGATAGCATAATTATACACAAATTCCATCAAAGGCAAGTGATCATCCCAATTACCCTTGAAGTCAATTACACACGCTCTCATCATATCTTCCAAAGTTTGGATAGTACGCTTTGCTTGCCCATCGATTTACAGATGAAGGCCGTACTAAGCTTAACATGAGTACCAAGACCCTTTTGGAAGGATTTCCAAAACTGAGAAGTGAATTAGGTACCACGATCGGAGATAATGGATAAGGGTACTCCATGCAACCTAACCATTTCCCTTAAGTACAACTTAGCATAGTCCTATGTTGAATAAGAAACTTTGACAGGAATGAAATGAGTTGATTTCATCATACGATCTACTATAATCCATATCGAGCCATGTTGCCACTGGGTGCCGGGTAAACCAACAATGAAGTCCATATTCAAGTATTACCACATCCAAGTAGGTATACAAATGTCTTGGGATAAACCTCTCGTCTTTAGAAGCTCAACTTTCACTTGTTGGAAGTTTGGACACTTAGCCACAAATTATGCGATATCCTTCTTCATCCCAATCCACCAATAGACCTCACGCAAGTCATGATACATCTTGGTGGCTCCCAGTTGAATGAAATATTGAGAACTATGGGGATATTTACTCTCAATTCATCTACGTTGGGAACACATAAATGACCTTGATAAGGAAGCACACCATCTCCCCCTTGGGAGAAAACCTATGTGGACTTTTGAAGCACCGCTTCCTTCAATTCAACCAAAGTCAGATCAGGACTTTGTGGGTCTTTCACATCCGCTACAAAAGAAGATTTATAGTAACCAACTAAATCCAAGAAACATCTAATATCTGAAGGGGATAGAGGTCTTGGCCAACTCATTACCGCATCCGTCTTGTTAGGATCTACCTCAATACCCTTTCCAGAAACAATGTGACCGAGAAAGGCTAAGGACTTTAACCAAAACTCATATTTACTAAACTTTGCAAAAAGTTGTTGGTCCTTCAGTACTAGCAAACAATCCTCATATGCTTGGTATGCTCGTCTTCTCTCCTTGAATAGATCAATACATCATCAATGAACACAATAAAAAAGCATGTCAAGGTATTGCCTAAACACCCTATTCATCAAATCTATAAAAGCGGCCGAAGCATTAGTCAAATCAAAGGACATCACCGAAAACTCATAATAACCATACCGAGTTTAAAAAGCTATTTTCGGAATATCATCGTCCTTCACCCTTAATTGTTGATAACCCGACCAGAACTCAATCTTAGAGAAGTAAGTTACTCCTTGTAGTTTGTTAAATAAATCATCTATCCTTGGGAGAGGATACTTATTCTTAATCATAATGTTATTCAACTGACGGTAGTCGATACACATACGAAGCGAACCATCTCTTTTTCAAACAAACAAAACTGGAGCACCCCATGGAGAAATACTTGGTCGAATGAAACCCTTATCCAACAAATCTTTGAATTACTCTTTCAATTCTTTAAGTTATGTCGAAGCCATTCGGTAAGGAGGAATAGAGATAGATTGCGTATCTAGGTTAAGGTCAATACCCAAGTCTATTTCCCTTTTGGGAGGAATACCCGGTAGATTATCAAGAAACACTTTCGAAAACTCATTTACAACAGGGACTGACTCAAGGGTAGAGGTTTCGAAATCCATAGCCCTCACCCTAACTAGATGGTATATGCAACCCTTATAAATCGTCTTTCTAGATTTGATACAAGAAACTTGACCACTCAGGTTCTACAATCAAAAGAAGCATAATAGGAATGCAACCGATCCATACGAAGAATGACATCAAAATCTAGCATATCAAGCTCTACAAGATAAACATGAGTGACTATATGGGATAAGGAGACATGATAATTTCTATAGATTCTCTTAGCCATAATAGATTCAATGATATTAGTAGTGTCAGAACATGGGTCTAGCAACACATCCGAAAGAATATCAAACCTTATAGTCACATATGGCATCACAAAAGACAATGTAGCACCAGGATCAAGCAAATCATAAACATTGAGATGAAAGAATTTCAACATACCGGTAACCATATTGGGAGAACCCTCTTTCTGTTGGCGAGTTTGGAGTGAATAGAATCTATTTTGCTTTTGACTCCCACTAGAACCGACGAAGGATTAGGTTGAGCCTGTCGACGATTATCTTGTTCATTCTTAGAAACTTAGGGACAATCCCTTATCTTGTGATCCGTCTTACCACAACCAAAGCATGCATTAGAAATGACTAGAAATCTACCCTCATGCTTCTTTTCACACTTAGCACAAGTAGGCAATGAAGATCCACTATTGTTCCCTCCTTGAGGATTAGGGTTAGACATTCTAACGTTGTTGAACTTAAGAGGAGCATTGGAGGAACCTTGATAGGAAAACCTTTGTCGGAACTTAGAATGACCATGTCCATCAGACCTTGAATGTGAAAAGTCACCATCACCGGTCCTTGGCTTTTTCACCTCCCTAGATCTTTACTTAAGTTTCTCCTATTCTATTTGTTGAGCATGAACCATAAGACGAGAAATGTCCATTTCATTGATAAGCATGGCGGTACAACATTTCTTAACAGCCATCTTAGACACACCCGAAACAAACTTATTCATCCTTTCCCTAGGATCGGTAACTATAGTAGGAGCATCCCTAGACAATTGTGTGAACTTCAAAGCATATTCCTTCACACTCATGTTTCCTTGATGAAGGTTGATGAATTCAAGTACGTTTTCCTCCCTCATCTCAAGGGGAAAGAACCTATCAAGGAAATCAACCTTAAAAATTCCCAATCGAGAGGACCCACATCATCCACCCTCCCTTCCTTCCATTGGTTGAACCAAACTTGAGCAACACCCTTAAGTTGGTAAGTGTCCAATTTTGCCTTTTCCACCGGCGTCACTCTCATGATCATCAACACCTTATACACTTCTTCAATGAAATATTGAGGATCTTCCTCAACCTTGGAACCATGAAACTCTGGGAGATTCATGCTAGTGAAGTCCTTTACTGTAGATGTCATCGTACCCACATTTGGGTTCACAGGAAGCAAAATCAATCTATTGGCTTAAGCTGTTATGGCTTGAGCCGACACTTGGAAAGCAGCCCTAAACTCCGTTAGTCACTTGCTCAGCCAAAGGATCGATCGGAACTTGAGGAGCTTAAGGAGGAGCTTCTTGTTCCACATTCTCATTCACATTCCCTCTAATGTACGCTCTTCGAGGGGTCATTTCCTAAAAATCATTGAATGGGGTTTAAGAGAGAGGTCATATAGAGTTACACTCTATCGCACGACATAAAGTAATGAAAGATATGGAGTTTCCTAATTATCTTATAGCTTTTTATTCATAAATGTGGCACGATTTACACTTATGAACAAGAATATACTCGACATGGCTTATGAGACATCCTAGGACCTTTCTATGTCTTGTGCTCTGAATACCAAGTTTGTCACGACCCAATGTATACCCTATGTGTAACATGGTGTATAGGACCTTGAGAGACCATACCCAAGCAACTTAGCATGGATAAACAAGATAATAGAAAATAAAGAGATTTTAAAAGACAATTTATATCATAAAGAGTTTGATGAAAATGAAGTGGAAGTCTACATAGTCTCAAAAGTCATCTATTACATCAAAAGTGATCGGGACGTAACCCGTACATCACAACAATATTGAAAAGTAAAGACAATAAGAAACAAGGTTGGGTCCTTGGAATATGAAGACTCACCAATCTTTGATATCTACTAAGTGATCCCTAGCCACGAAGATGGGAAACTGGAAAGTCGGACCCTATATTTGAAAAACAATGTAGGCAAGAGTATGTATTAGTATAAAAATTTATCAAATATGATAGCTATGCATAGAGTTATAAAACCATGCTAAAAAGGACATTTTCATAACATGCAAAGAGCAAGTTAAAACCATAAGATATGAGGATAGAAAACATAAACATAATCAAAGGTAAATGCAAGAAGAAAATCATCTTTGAACACTTGTGAGATACTTATTGAAGTAACCTTAGTTCATCATTATTGTTGTGGGAAATTGGCCTTAAACAACATAGAGACCATGTGAGCTATAACATGGAATTTGGTGTCTACCTCACACCGAAAAGAGGTGTCCTTACTTGCCAAGGTAAGAACCATAATTTCTAGGTTAAGTGGATCCACTAGCTAATATCTATATAAGACAACCTATGATGGCACATAGTTTATAGAACACGAGTAATCGCCACTTGTCTACTCGATACAAAGAATAATTCCCACGGATTAGTCATCAATCATATTCATCTTATCTTTTAAGGGACATGGGTAATCGCCTCTTGTCTTTTACTATGAGGACATGTGTAATAGCCTCTTGTCTTCCCATTAGAATAGATCCTAAAACTTGATTCATAGTTTAGTTGAGAAAACGTTTCAACTCAAAGAATCCTTTATGTGAGAAAACGTTTCAAATTCATGTATTGAGTAGTATGTGATAAATCCTTTCAAAACAACAACAACAACATTTATGCTTCACTCTCCAAGCAATCTTAAATCTTTTTCTTTACTTTCATAAATGTACATGCATATCTTCATAAACTCATCTTTTATAGTTCAAAATCCACATTATATCACCATAGGTTAGAAAACATGGGGTATACATGGATTTTTGTGGATTCAACTTAAAAACATGGAATTATCTCAATTCATGCATAATAGTTCATAAAACAATCAATTGAATCAACACCAAAAGGAACCCATGATATGGAAGAAAACCTTAACTTAAATTAGAAATTTCTAACTCTTAAATTGTAGAAAACCTATGGAGGAAAGAACTCCATAGGTGAACATTATCATACCTTGGAGTTTAAAGCACTTAAGCAATTGGTGAATTGGAGACTTGATCTTGAAATGCTAACTTGACTTCTTCTTCTTCCTTAGAGCGAGAAATATTTGAAAGGATGACTTGATATTCTTTTGGGAATTTGAGAGAATGAATTAAATTGGGTGATTTTGGGGGTAAAAATCCTTATATAGGGCTTTTGGTAGAAGGTAAAACGATGTAGTACTAAGCTAAAACAATTAGAAAAAGACCCAAAAACCCCTGACTTAAAAGCTGACAAAGTGACTTCAAGGAAGCCTTCACGGGTCGTCTTAGACCACCACGACCCGTCTAGTGGGTCGTGAAGAAACTCTACCCGATAAGGCTTCACTATATCGGGCATAATTTTTTTCTGAGCGTAGAATTAGGCAAACTCAGTAGTGCTTGAAAGAGGACTAATAGATCTTTGATGTGATAAGTCATGGGCCACTTAATTCATTTTGAGCTAAAAGATATGATCATTTGAAGTTGACCCTAAACTCTAAGTCTGATAAACCACCTTCACAAATGACTTCACTGTCCATGTCGGGCTTCATAGGCAGTTTAGACATCCGTGGTCCTTGACTAGTGACTAGCGGAGAACCCCTTTTGATTTGACCCACTTAACGATCCCTTTGATGACCCATCTACATCACCACGGGTCGTTTGGCGTCCGTCAAGGTGAAGCCTGCATGGGGCAGGTTCTGGAAGACCTCACAAGCCCATTAACTGACCGTGATCCCCTTCACGGTCCATCTAGGGCTCCGTGGTGGGTTCCATGATCCACTTTTTGGGCTTATGACTTGCGTGCTTGACCCCTTTATAGCATTTCTCGAATATGAGGTGTTATAATTTTAGCATTAATAAAAGAGCATTTTTTGGGGGAAAAATTACCCAAATACATAATTTGTTTTCCATTTGCTCTAAAAAACTTTACCATTTAAAAAAAATTCAAACAATCCTATTTTCCCTCTCTCTCTCTCCGATTTTCTGATATATCATTCTTACGCGATGTGTCTTGTATCAACAAAGCTAACGTATTGAGACGTTGAGCAATGTATCGTGACATGTGTGTATTGTATCAACAAAGGTAATGTATTGGGACATTGAATGACGTATCCGAAATCCTTAAATTTTAAGAGATTTTTGTAATTTGAAAAGAGTAGAAATAAGATGTAGTTCTAACTTTTTTGTGTGTGAATAAGCTTTGTCCCATAAAACCATCTGGTACTTGTATTGGTTGAGTATGTCATTCATGGGCCGCTCAATTAACAAATATCTCTGGTTGAAAGAAAATCGTGTGAGCCTCTTTGTCAAATAATAAAAATCTATTTATACTAGTACTCCCTTCGTCTCATTTTATGTGAGGTAGTTTGACTTGACACGGAGTTTAAAAAATAAAAGAAGACTTCTAAAACTTGTGGTCTAAAATGAATGATTGAAATTTGTGTGGATGTAAACCATTTCATTAAGGGTAAAATAGACATTTTATAGTTAAATTGTTACTTAACATAGAAATGTGTCATTCTTTTTAGGACTAACTAAAAAAAAAAGTAAGTCATATAAACTGGGACAGAAGGAGTAATATAAAGCTAGATATTAGAAAAGTGATGTGACACTTCTCAATTATCACCATTCATATTTAACTTTTTTCTCTTTTTTTTTTTTTTTTTGGCTTTTTTTCCAAATTTTATTTTGCTGTAATCCCTTATTATTTCTATTAAAATAAATTTAATATGCTACTCAATTCAATGTGTATGCACGTCAAAGGGGAAAAAAACAATTTTTTTCCTCAAATATATTACTCAATTGAAGAGATTAGATAATTAAAAATTGGATGAATGAAATAATTAAGTTTTAGTTTCAAAAACCTTTTCATTTTGAATGTCCTTTTCATTTCTCTACTAAATGAAGGAAATTAATGATGATATTGCAAGCTATATATATTTTGCTATGGTGAAGAGATTTGGAATGTTAATGGAGATAGATGACCGGGGCGGGGCGCTTCGTTAACTTTTTTTTAGGCATATTTCTTCATGCACTTGTACAAGTGAGATTTTCTTTTGTAATTTTATTGTGATTATGTGAGGTTAGTTTTATTTTTTTAACTTACTTTAATTTCTTTCTGAATATGCAATATTTTCCCTTCATTAGTATTACTAGTTTTGACGCACATGCGTGAAAATCAAATCATGTATCACACTATTTTTAAAAATAATATGAATATTGCTAAATAAAAAAATTAATCACTCTTAAAATCTCTTAGTTACACCTCTTAAATAAACTTTCTATTCCCTTCCCCATAGTTCATATCTTTGTTATTATTGTTTTGTAGGTGTATTTACTTTAAATATAAAATAATATAAAAAAATATTTATATAAAATGTAGAAGATATACTAAATTGGATGTTTTAGCTGGAGTATTAGATTAATTTAACATTCATATCATGGAGTGTTCTAATTTTACTGAACTTTGAGATTGTCAACATTTGTAAATCAAACTTGAGGTTTTAAGAAGAGAAGAATAGAAAACGTAAAAACCTGTAGTTTAAAAATGTGAAAAAAAACTCCTCCATTTATAGTTAAATATGTGTAGTATTAGCATGTGCATATTGTTTCTTATCATAGAAATATAGACGATATACAAAATTGAGCATTTTAATAATAATAATAATAATAATAATAATAATAATAATAATAATAATAATAATAATAATATTTTTAAAATGTAGTTTAAAAATTTGATGAATCCCCTCTTTTTACGGCCAACAAAGGATAGTGTATGAAAAACTGCTTGTGGTGCCTTATCAAAAAGAAGTCACAACCCTTTAGAAAAGTTCAACCCTTCAGAAAGGTCAAAACTCATAGGAAAAGTCATAACTCTTCAGAAAAGTCGTAACCCTTCAAAAAAGTCACAACTCTTTGGAGTTGCAACCCTTCAGAAAAGTCACAACTCTTCATAAAAGTCGCAACCCTTCAAAAAGGTCACAACTCATCAGAAAAGTTATAACTCTTCAAAAATTTCATAACCCTTCAATGTGAAAAGTTGTCTACCTTTAATATATTATAATATAATACACATAAATAAATATAATACAATATAAAATATAGAAGATATACTACATTTGGTATTTTAAGTTGGGGGTATTATAATAATTTAACATTTAAGTTATTAGTTTATTCTTTTAAGGTAGTATAGATAAAAAAAAATAGATATAGATTGGTCTAATTTTAATTTGATATGAAATTTTAAAAAATAAAGAAGACTTTTAATTTAATGATCATATGTAGAATATATAAAAATGTCTTTTAAATTTGTGGTCTTAAAGATGCGTCCTCACCCCCAAGAAAAAAAAAACATTCCATATTAAACTGAATAAAAATAAAAGTACAACAAATAAATTGAAAACGAAAGAGTACTTATCAAATGTAGTTTGGATTCTTCAAACAAGTTTTTGATCAAATACTTTTTCTCCATTAATTTGAGACTTTTCAGATTCTGAACACGAAATTGTAGTTTGTGCAACCGAAAATCATTAAACTTCTTGTCAAGTAAGAGTTGCTGCAAATATATATTTTATGGCAATGAAAATGAGTGCATATTAATTATCACGATACTCTTCTCGTTTGAAGTTGAGTTATTTCATTGTCCTTGTTGCATCAATTTTTTTGATCTATCGAATTTACCAACAAAAAATATTGTAATTTCATAATCGAACAACTCTCACAATCTTCCTTGTTATAAGTAGAAGAATAGAAAATTTACAAAATTCGTAGTTTAAAAGTGTGAGAAACCCCCTCTATTTATAGACAACAAAGGATAGTATGAAAAGATGTTTATCGTGTCTTTTCAGATAAGTCACAATCCTTCAGAAAAATTACAACTTTTTAGAAATGTCATAACTCATCGAAAAAGTCAAAACTCTATAAAAAAAAAATCACAACCTTTCAGAAAAGTCATTGCCCATCAATGTGAAGGTGTTTGCTTTTAAGGTAGTATAGATAGTGTATATAAAAATAATATTAAATATAGAATATATAATAATAAATTTGGTGTTTTAAGTTAGGGGTAATATAGTAATTTAACATTCATGTTAGGGAGTTCATGCTTTTAAGGTAGTATAGATTCATCAACTCTCTTTCATTTTCTTTTTCTCATTATTCGGTTACTTTAGTATATTTGTAATGCAGAGAAACGATACTTTATAACCAGAAATATATGAATACTATTAGAATGCATAAAACATCTGTTTTGAATGGGAAGTTGAGGAGGATTTGCATTTGTTGGAATAGAGAAAATTCACCAGTAATGTATGTGTAATGACCCGGTCTGTCATTTTTGGAAGTTTCGTAAATTCATCATTTTTCTCCTCCCGATATCGACCCCGAGTCTTTTATGATTGAGTGTTGAAAGCCGGTTTCAAACTTTGAGTTTAAAGTTGAGAATTTGGTAATATTTGAGTTTGAAAGACTAATACTTTTAAAAAAGTGATTTTCGGTATCTCTTGGAGTTTCGTGGATTGGAATGGAATTCCGTTGATTCTATCAGTCTTGGAATGTGGAATATAGTCTGTGGGAGTTGTCGATTTCAAATTCGGAGTTTTTTGAGGATTTGAGGTCCTAAGTTGAAAAATTATGAAAAATTAACCTTTAGGTTGCTTTGGTCAATATTCAGGGTTCAGATGCTCGGATAGGAATTCAAAGAGCTTTGTTGGATTCAGGGATGATTTAAGGCCTAAGTGAGGTCTTGGTTGATTTTTGAGGTGTCCAGAGCTTGTTTTAGCCTTTTTAGGCGTTACAGTAGTTTCTTCTGATTTTCACAGATGTTAGGTCAAGGAGACCACAAATTCGTATTTTGACGGTTCCATTCAGTACGAAATGTCGAGTATAACTGATTTGCATATATGGTTTAGGTTCACGGGATTCCGAACGAATCCCAAAGTTCCTTTTGATTTTTTTAGAGTTGACTGGTTTTTCTGATGCTAGTGTGTTTCGCTTTCACGATCACGATGTTTGTGAAAGAGAGGCCCTTGTCGTGAAAGCGAAGGGCCTCTGTTAGGCAAGGTTTGCTCAAGAAAATAATGAGTCGCGATCGCGACATTAGCTAAAGTGAACCCTGGTTCGTGAAAGCAGAGGTCCCCAATTTTGCGGGTTTCGCTTAAGTGACATCAGAGAGGGGTTTATGTTTGAAAATTGTGGGATTTAGGCCTCATTTTTCATTTTTGAGCTTGAAAAAATCCTTGGAGGTGATTTTGAAAGGACTTCTTTTGCTAAATCATTTGGGTAAGCTTTTGTGATCCTAAAACTTCATTTTCCTTTAATTATTTATGGATTTTAACATCAAAACTTGGAATTGTGATTGGCAAATGACAAGGTTTTTCAAGAACTCATGTTCTAAACTAAAATGGAGATCGTGAACTGATTTTAATGTCACCAATAAGTTCCTAAGGCCTAGAGTTACATTTTCAAGTGTTAATTTTTGAATTCAAACCTTATTTTCAAAATTGAGTTTTGGTTGATTGACATATTTTTCAAAGAAATTGATGTGGGTATAGTTGTTTCCGGAAATTTATTATGAATACTTGATTGATATAGATTGTGTGGCTTTGAAAATTGATCGGAATGGTAAGACTTAAATCTTAGAGTGACTAATTGATTGAATTAAGGCAAGTGATCTCCTAAATCTTGTAATCTAGTAGAATTCGTGTATTCTCTTCATTGTTTGTGTGTTCGGAGTAATGGGAATGAGGTGAGGATTCAGTATTTCACTTGATTAAGCTTAATGAATAAAAAGAGGTTAAATGAAAGATTATGTGTAGATCACAATGCTTGTGAATTGCCTTGTGATGAGCCCTATTTGATTGATTGATAGAATGAATGTGGACTTGAATTGCTTGAATTATTTTCTCTTCCTTATGGTGTGAACTTGATTATGTGCATTGATTTTTGTACACCATGATGAGGCATATGAGGCAAAGTCGATGGAAAATGGTTTTGGCTAGTGATATAAAGCCGATGGGAAATGATTCCGGCTAGTGAAATGATATTAAGTCGATAGAAAATAATTTCGGTCAGTGAAATGATATAAAGAAGATGAGAAATGGTTTCAACTAGTGAAATGATATAAAGCCAATGAGAAATGGTCCCGGCTAGTGATATGATATAAAGACGATGGGAAATGTTCTAGCTAGTGATTGATTATTGTGATTTGATGCATTGTGATGCTTATGCTTGACTTACTTGTTGTGTAGTTGATCTACGTGATACTTGAGATTGATTTACTTGATACGTGTTGGTTGTTGAATTGTGACTATTGGACTGTGAGTATTGGGCCTTGTGAGCCGTGTATTGTATAACGGATTTCTGTTTGACGAGGTTTGGTTGGGATGAAAGGAGTATTCGATTTCTAGCTAGATTGCCTTGTTTATTAGGTTGCTTGCTGGGTACAATGTTGTTAGTACTCACTCCTTGCTTCTACACTTTGTAGGTTTTGAGCCCAGTACTGTGTGATCATCTTTTTTCTCCTACTTTCTGAGGTTATTCAAAGGACCATTGAGAGGCAATTTCTTGTCATCCCAGCGAGCTCTCTTTTCCTTTATGTTATACTTTGTTCTATTTGAGAAACAAAGACATTGAGACTATGTAATTATTTCATTTCCATACTTTTTGTATTAGAGGTTTGTACACATGACATCCAGGTTTTGGGGTGTAAATAGAATGACTAAGTTTTTCTGTTTTATCTTGTTCTTTCTTTGTCTTTCCACATTTCTTTCATTTCGTTGGATTGAGACTTAATTGTCTTGGTGAGAATAGACAAGTGCCATCATGTCTATTTTTTTGGATCGTGACGGTGTGATCACCAAAAATGATATAAAAGAGAGAAATTGACAATCAAATAGTAAAAGAGAGATAAGAGAAGTAAATTATTGATTGCTATTTAATTATTTTGGTTAACCAAACACATATGCAAAAAGGTGTTCTTGTAGGCAGAGGCTGACCGACACCTTTAGGAGGGGTGTACGTGCACTCACTAACTTCAAAAAAAATCATGAGTATATATGTGTATCTATTTTTAAAAACTGGCAAAAACTATGATATAGTTATCAATGCACTCATGATAAGCATAAGAGTGTCCTTGTGTTGTTGGTACAATCTAGAGAAACCACCCTTGAGATTAGGATTCAAATTCAACTATAAAGCTCTTTTCATTATTTTTATGAAATCACATTTGATCCAAGGTAATATTAGTGCACCCAGAGTCTTCAATTTCTGAGTTCGCCGTGCCCATAGGCATAACCACTTACCGATAATAATTTTATGCGTAGCTTCAAAAGTTCATTTTATATGTGGATTGCACCTAAAGTTTCATCATCTATAAGAAATATGATTATTTTAAATCATTTATATGTCTAAGAGTCGTTTTTAAAATATCTATACTTCAATTATTATATTAATTTATAATTATTTATTTTTCTATTATTTATTTTTCCTATTAATTAAATAATTAATGAGCAATCATGTTTTTACTTCTTCATATGTTATGATATGCTTTTATGCACTGTTTCTTGATTTTATATATATAGTTTTTACATTTTATGTTGAGATTGGAAAATATATTTTGATTATTTAGAAGTTGTTAGTGAAAAACTTACAAGATAACAAAAAATACAAGATTACAATTGAAAATAAAATTAAAGAAATAAATCTCTTCAGGCTGAGGCGCAGATATCTCGCTCTCTTTAAGGAGATTCAAGCTCACTGCAGCAAATGTTTTCACCGGTCCAGCAGTAGTTCTTCTTGACTTGTCCCCTCCAGGATACAACAGCCTAATCACAATATATAACTCAACAACTCTGGACAAGAGTTGAGTCCAAAGCTCCACAAAAAAGAACACCTCCCTTCAACTAATAAGAACTCTCTTTTTTGACTAACTTTTTCACTCTATATTTTTCTTGTGTGTTATATATCTCCCAAACCAAATGAAGACCACCACTATTTATACTAGAAGAAGTCTTCCTAGGAATAAATAGGAAGATAATGGTGTAGTAAATAGTGAAGATAATGGTCTTAGGAGTTACATAGGTTACAAGGATAATGGAGGAATAAAGAATGAAGTAATTGTGTGGGTAACAAATGCACTAACGTGCAAATGTAAAACTGCCTGCCAATGAAGCCAAGAATAATTGGCATTAACATGACCAGAAAAATGGTTAGGCAGCATTAAGTCACAAATATAAAAGCTATAAAATATATTAAAATGCTTAATAACCAACAATCCCCCACTCATTTTAATATTAGACAAGAGAGTATATCAGCTGAAGGAAGACTACTATGCATAATGAAGGCGTGCTCTGCATTGAACCTCCACTTAGTGAAACAGTAACTTTTACTCCAGAGTCGTAGTGGTTCAGACTTGAACTATGACTGCTTAAGGGAAATAAAATATCATTGCTCACACATAATAATCAAGGTGTTGACATGAGCTTTATAGCTAGCACGTTATGGCCTTGTGCTATCCCGGTTTCATGAGTACATTTGAGAATAAGCCTAATTCTCATAGGAAGCGACCTACTCTCACACATCACATAGGTGAAATCTGTCGAGAGTGCTCGTGTAAGCTTCACACTCCACCCATACGGGCTATAGATATTCATTAAGAGTTTCATTAACTCAACCTTCACAAATCACTACAGGAACCAATGCACTCAAATCATAGGGAGGGAATAAAAAGATAGTGCATTTTTCACAAAAAGTCATCATATATGACTCAAGGATTTATAGGCTTCAATCCCATCCCCCTCGATGTGCTCCAAACCTTCTCTCTCGTTAAGGCCTTAGTAAGAGGATCTGCAAGATTATCACAAGATTTAACATAATCAACATTAATGGTACCATTTGTCAAATACGATCTTACATTACTGTGTTTCCTCCTTATAGGTCTGGATTTACCATTATAATAACGATTTTGAACTCTACCAATCGCAGCGGTGCTATCACAATGTATTAAAATAGGAGGAATTGGTTTTTCAAAATAAGGTATTTGAAACAGTAAATCTCTTAACCAATTCGCTTCCTCACTAGCTGAAGCTAAAGCAATTAGTTTAGCCTCCATGGTAGAGTTAGCAATTATAGTTTGCTTTTTTGATCTCCAACAAATAGCACCACCACCTAATGTAAAGACATAACCAGTGGTAGAACATGAATCACCTGATAAAGTATTCCAATCTGCATCACAAAAACCTTCAAGTACAGCAGGATATTTTTTATAGAACAAACCACAATTTTTTGTTCCAATCAAATATCTCATAACTCTTGTTACAACATGCCAATGTTCATTACTTGGCTTGCTTGTAAACCTGCCAAGTACTCCTACTGCATATGCAATATCAGGCCTAGTGCAATCAGTCACATATCTCAAACTTCCAATTATGCTAGCATATGCCTTTTGATTTATTACATCATTTTCACTCTTAACAGGAAATAAGTGAACACTTGAATCAAAAGGAGTAGCAACATGCTTGCAATCAAGAAAGTTATATTTTTTCAAAATTTTATCAACATAATGTCACTAGTCAAGAAAAATTTCATCACATGTTCTTGTTATTTTTATTCCAAGAATAAAATTTGCCTCACCAAGATCTTTCATATCAAAATGGCTTCTAAGAATATTCTTAGTTTCATCAATAACATTCATGTTAGAGCCAAAGATCAACAAATCATCAACATATAGGCAAATAATCACATGTGAATTATTCCAAGACTTATGATATATGCACTTATCACACTCATTTGTTTTAAAACCATTTTCAATCATGCAGGAATCAAATTTTTCATGCCATTGCTTTGGTGCCTGTTTCAAGCCATATAGGGATTTAGTAAGTTTACACACTTTGCTTTCTTGGCCTGCTTCAACAAAAGACTCGGGTTGTTCCATATAAATTTCCTCATTTAGGTCTCCATTTCAAAAAGCAGTTTTTACATCTATTTGATGAATTTGCAAATCAAAAATTGCTGCCATAGCGATTAAAAGTCTTATGGATATAATTCTTGTTACCGGTGAAAAAGTATCAAAAAATTCTAGGCCTTCTAGTTGTTTAAAACCTTTTGCAACTAGTCTAGCCTTATATTTATCGATAGATTCATCCGGTTTCAATTTTTTTCGTAAGACCCATTTACAACCAATAGTTTTACAACCCGGTGGTAAATCAACTAACTTCCAAGTTTTATTAGAAATCAGTGATTCCATTTCATCATTTACAGCCTCTTTCCAAAATATAGAATCATGTGAAGATAATGCTTCTTTCAAAGTGAGAGGGTCATCTCCAACATTAAACACATAAAAATCAGGACCAAAATCATTTTCTACTCTAGTTCTTTTACTTCTTCTTAACTCAAAATCATCAATTTCTTTATTTTTTAAAGTAGAAGTAGAAGAACTAGGTAGTGACAAAATATTTTGTTCAATCCTTTGACCCCCACTATTTTTAAAATCAAAAGGGAATTTATTTTCATGAAAAATAGCATCACCCGATTCTATCACAATATTATCTTCAAGATTAAAAAATCTATAGGCTGTACTATTTGAAGCATAACCAAGAAAAGCACAAATAGTAACTTTCTTAGCTAACTTTGTGATCTTGGGATCCATTAGCCTCACAAAGGCTAGACAACCCCAAACTCTTAGATATCCCAAACTTGGCTTGTAACCTTTCCACAATTCAAAAGGTGTCAATTTAGACTTTTTATGAGGCACACGATTCAACACATAACAAGCAGTTAAAATAGCTTCACCCCAAAAATTTAAAGGTGCATGTGACTCAATCAGCATGGCATTAGTCAATTCAACCAAAGTTCTATTTTTCCTTTCCGCTACTCCATTAGATGAAGGAGAGTAAGGAGGAGTAGTTTCATGAATTATTCCCAATGATCTAACAAAAGAATTAAACTCATTTGACTCATATTCACGGCCTTTATCACGTCTAATTCTTTTTATTTTTCTTCCAAACTGATTTTCAACCTCATGGAGATAAGTTTTGAAATTTTCAAAAGCATCACTTTTATTTTTCATCAAGTAAACATATGTAAACTTAGAAAAATCATCAATGAAAGTGATAAAATATCTATTACCTCCACGAGTTAAAATTCCACCAAGTTCACAAATATCAGTATGAACAAATTCTAACAAATCAGTTTTTCTTTCAACTTGAAAATGAGGCCTTTTAGTGATTTTGGCTTTACTACAAGCCTCACACTTTTCAAAATTCTTTTTAATCATTGGGATTAATCCTAAACTACTCATGATTCCAACATAACGATCATTAATATGACACAAACGAGCATGCCAAAAATTAGTAGAAGAAAGCATATAAACAGAAGTAGAAACTTTATTCATTTCAACATTTAGTTTGAACATCCCATCACAAGCATACCCCTTTCCCACAAAAATACCCTTCTTCACAATTACATATTGATCAGATTCAATAATCTGTTTAAAGCCTGCTTTATTAAGAAGAAAACTAGACATCAAATTTTTTCTCATAGAAGGAGTATATAGTACATCTTTCAAAGTTAATACCCTTCCAGAAGTAAAACACAATTCGACATCTCCCGTTCCAAGCACTTGAGTAGTATGTGAATCACCAAGCATGATGGTTTTCGGCTCCTCAAAATGAGTATATTTTTTAAACCAGTCTTTGTCAAAACAGACATGACGGTTTGCACCAGAATCAACCCACCATCCATCAACACTCTCAACCATGTTTATGTCGGTAATCACCGCCACAAAAAGTTCTTCCGTAACGTTTGCCTGACGGTTAGGTCCACATTTTCGAAATCTGCAAAATCAAGCAATATGCCCACTCTTGCCACAAACAAAGCACGGTCCCTTATCTTGAACTTGTTGATTTTGTGCTTAGTTATTTTCACCACTATTTTTCTTGGGAGGTCTACCATTATTTTTCTTGAATTTTTTCTTCTTAGGCTTCAAAGAAGTATTTTTGTGAGTTTCAGGAGTAACATTATTTGAAGTAATTAAATTTACCTTCGTTGTGATGTTGTTCTCTTCTATTTGTAAAAGTGCATCTTGGCCTCTTGCCTCTTCTTCCATACGGATTTTCACTATCAAGGATTCAAGGGAGGTTTCCTTTTGTTTGTGGCACATAGTTTTTTGAAATTCCTTCCAAGAAGGTGGAAGTTTATCTACTATGCCACAAACAATAAGGTTATCTTCAATTTTCACCTCCTCGGACCTAAGCTCTCCAACAATCATTATAAAGTCTTGAGCTTGGTCTACCACTGATTTATTGTCCACCATTTGGAAACTAAAAAATCTACTAGCTGCATATTTTTTCGTTCCCGCCTCCTCGGTATCATACTTGCTCTACAATGCTTTCCAAATTTTCTTTGCACTAGAGTAAGTTTTATCATAATAATCATAAAAATTATCAGATAGACAATTAAGAAGATAATACCGACACTTATAGGAGTTACCATCATACTTTTCCACTTTCTCATGATGAGAAATAAGTTCATCATCATCCATTGAGGTGTCATCAACTTTATTAGGATTCATCTCAGTTAACACATAAGAAACATTGAGAAGACTTAAGTAGAAAAGTACTTTACCCTTCCATCTCTTGAAATGGTTACCATTGAACCGAAATGGCTTGTTAAGGTCTCCCATCTTGACATCCGCGGTTTTTTGAATTGTAGCCATCTAAAGAATCTCCTTAAAATTGTTAGTGAAAAACTTACAAGATAACAAAAAATACAAGATTACAATTGAAAATAAAATTGAAGAAATAAATCTCTTCAGGCTGAGGCGCAGATATCTCGCTCTCTTTAAGGAGATTCAAGCCCACTGTAGCAAATGTTCTCACCGGTCCAGCAGTAGTTCTTCTTGACTTGTCCCCTTCAGGATACAACAGCCTAATCACAATATATAACTCAACAACTCTGGACAAGAGTTGAGTCCAAAGCTCCACAAAAAAGAACACCTCCCTTCAACTAATAAGAACTCTCTTTTTTGACTAACTTTTTCACTCTATATTTTTCTTGTGTGTTATATATCTCCCAAACCAAATGAAGACCACCACTATTTATACTAGAAGAAGTCTTCCTAGGAATAAATAGGAAGATAATGGTGTAGTAAATAGTGAAGATAATGGTCTTAGGAGTTACATAGGTTACAAGGATAATGGAGGAATAAAGAATGAAGTAATTGTGTGGGTAACAAATGCACTAACGTGCAAATGCAAAACTGCCTGCCAATGAAGCCAAGAATAATTGGCATTAACATGACCAGAAAAATGGTTAGGCAGCATTAAGTCACAAATATAAAAGCTATAAAATATATTAAAATGCTTAATAACCAACAGAAGTTAAAAGATGAAAAAGAAGAGTATGATTTAACATTTTTTAAATAGGAAAATGAGTGATTATGTCTGAAAGTAAGAGAGGGAAAAAAATGTTAAAAATAGAAAAAAACATATGCACATACTCACGAAAAGAGTTTTATCTTCTTGAACTCCTTTAATTTCCTTTCTTTACGTTCTGTTAAGAGAAATAAAAATATTGTTTCACTTATATAGATTATATACAAGTTTTATAGAAGACTCTCAACTCTTAAGTAATAAAAAAATCATAAAAATAACGTATTAATAATATAATTGATTAAAGTTTAAAATATTTTATTAGAAATTTAATATCAAAAGTATTTGTTCACTTATTCCTAATAAAGGTAAATTCCAAATCACTTGCGGACAATTCACCTAATTTATTAGATACCAATTATATTTCCCTAATAAAAGTACAAAGTGACACCATCGAATACAAGAGCTTAAGAGCCTAATTTAACATTTTTTCACCTTTGTACTCTGATCTCTCATGGTCCCCTTAAACTTTATTGACCGGTTACAAGAGCTTCAAAGCCACAAAAATAAATAAATAAATAAATAAAAAATAAAAAATTCATTTTTTGGTGGTTCATAAAAATGAGAAGCTGAATATAGAAGTCAATGAGATGACTTTACATTTGTGCAACATCTGTCTGGACAATAATTAAGAAAAAATATAGAGGAAGCATCTCTATGCCGCCCATTTAATACATATTTTACCAAATCTGATCAAAGAGGTGGATAATGCCAAACAAAATTATACTGAATAGGTGATCCATGAAAGCAGAAAAGAAAGAAATTTGAAAGTATGTTCTTCTCGGTTTTGTGTTTTCTACAACTAAAGCAGTATGTATTGTATGTATTTAGTGATTGAGTTATTGTGTGAAAATTATAGGGCAAAATATTCCTCAGATGTTATGTCACATCAGGTGGTGTGGTGTGGTGTATAGATAACTAACTATAAGGCATAATATCTAATAATTGAAAGAAATGTCATATTGTTCCACAAAAATATCATATGTGGGATGGAATTAAATAGTAAAGGATGATTTATGCTACAAGTTTCAAATTCCTTTCATCCTACTCTCCATGCGCGCTACCGTCGATTCTCAAACAATGAAGTACAAGAAAGAAATAGATCGTTTTACTACCTTTTGGACTCTGAGAATCCATCCTCCGCAGCACATCACCGGGCTGAGGTTCTCTTTTTTTTATATATATACATATATATAGTTGGACATTCTTAACAAAAGTTATGTCTTTGATATAGTGGTAATAGGTGTACATTTGAATGAAGAAGTTTTGGGTTCAAACCCCAAATAACAAAATATTTTTTTTGTTTTATTTTGACAGCCACACATCATTATTCTTAGACACCCTTAATAAAATTTCTGACTCCGCCATATATATATACACACACGATAAGATAAGATATGGATTCATGTGCCACATGTTTAAATACTTATAAAATAAAAGGAATGAAGTAAGATAAAATTATAATAACACCCATAAAAGAGTTGAGTCATTTCGAGTGCATCGCATATGCTGATACTCCCTCCGTTTATATTTATATGTCACAATTTTAGATTTCACGTCTCTTAAGGAACTATATAAGTTTATCATTGTACCATTAATTAGTGATCTCTTGAAGTTAAGTTTTCAATAAATGAACATAACTTTATTTATTTTGATTAATTAAATTGATCAATGAGCATGAATTAATTATTTAATTTTCCTATGTTGGTCAAATTCATACTTTCAAGACTAATAACTCTCAATGATAAAACAAGAAGAATAGTGTTATTTATGTATTAATTTTATAAAATGACAAATATTAAGAAATATCTATTTTAGTAAGAACAATAGAAACGGAGTGAGTGTTTTTCTATTTCCTCACATATGAATTTAAGGTGTCATTTTATTCTTCAAGGGTCCACCTAGAAAGCCACCTACTTAACCTTTATGTCCATTGTCTTTTATGTAAAATTTCAGTTTATTCAATGATGTTTTTCTTGAACAAACACCCCCCCCCCCCCCAAAAAAAAAAAAAAAAAAACTTTTTGAATGATTGAAATTTGGCATAATTTTACTAATGAATCAACTCAAAAACTTTGAAGCTTTTGGGGTAATCGTTTTTCAATACATTATCATACTTTAGAAAAGTAGTTTTCTTGAACCTAAACCGCATTTGCAAAAACATAATTTATTGAAGGTTGAAGAGTGAAAAATATTCACGTTTTTTATTTGATTTATATAAAATTGAGTTCTTAAATTATTTATTTATACTATTTATATTCATAATAACAATTAAATAGTGAACACATCTTTCATCCTTTACTAGTTAAAAATATTGAATATGTCTCTTGATAAAAGAGAGAGAGGCATGCTTATTAGAGCAAGAAGACACCAAAAAGAATTACTTTTAAAAGGCAAAATTTCTATATATACAAAATAGAATTCAATTTTATAAAATACAATAATATTTATTCATTTATCAGGTATAGCAATAATATTTTTATAATATCTATACAAAATCAAGTAAATTAACAAAAGCAGTAAATAAAAGACGATAAACAAAATTAAGATTCGATCACAAAAATAAAATAAAGAAATCGATCTATCCTTATTTTTTTTTGTCACGATTCAGTTCGTCATGGGTGACACTCACACTAAATCACATGATGGGAGAACCAACAACTAACCTCAACTAAACTTAGCACTCCATTGATTTAAAACATGTTCATTATATAGAAGTAAGAAAAACAGTTTCATACAACTAAAGATTGAGGCCACATAAACTCAATCAATGGTCAAACCATTCAACAATTAAAGAATTGAGCTCCCACAAAGTTAATCCAATAATCAAACATTTGTGCGGAAATAAACCCTAAGAACTCCTGGTACCAAAAACTCTAATGTCTAAAATGAAGGAGATGAAACCCCAAAACTTAACATAGTAAACAATAGTCTAAGAATGTTTTAGTCAACAAAGATGGACAACAAAAGCAGAGGAATTCACGACAGCCTGGAAGAATAGCTCGCCCTTTGATTCGAAGTGAAATGTCTCTTAACTGAGGTCTTGGATCCGCCGCTGGAATATGCCATGTACTCAACAAAAAAAAATGTGTGCAGTATCAATACAAAAATTACAATGTACTGATAGGATCACACAATCAATCCAAGATATGAATATATCATATTACCACATTACAGTAGCACATCACAACATATAACAATTATCAATTCATATAGACTCCCAACAATATATAATGAAACAACAAATACCTGTACGCATGCCCCGTATGATCACAAATGCAAATCTCAGTCCACTGATGGAACCATACATACTTAGTCCTCTCATGAAACCTAAACTCAATATGTTAGTGTACCGGCTTGATACCCAAGCCATCCTTAGTTAGTGTACCAGTGTGGTACCGAGCCAACCATATAAGGATATTCCCGTACCAGACATGATATCTGAGCCAGCCATTAGTATATACCATACAGGATGTCTGATCCAACCATGTGATATCATGTACCAGACATGGTACCCAAGCGAACTAATAATCACAAATAGTCATGCACAATTACAAACACAATAAACACTATCACTTGAAAGCCACAAGTCACATAACAGGTCCATTGCAAGAGATTATCAATATGATATTATTCCATATGCTTTTTTAATGTTTTCCCTAACATGTATTGTACAAATGATACAATAAAGTAGTAGGCATGTATACATACATAAACCAGAAACATACAATTATCACCTACCTAGAATGAAGCCTCTTGGGACTCTATAAAGTCTGAGCTTTCCTTTTTTGAAGTGCCTTGTCTTGTTCTTGGTCTAATACAACAAAAATATGCAACAACCAATAAACAATAACCTATTAACACCTGAATTATAACCAAATCATAACCTAGACCAATTCTTGATCATCCTCCCCAACTTAGGATTTTTCCCACCATGAAATATTGTCAAAACCCTCCCCAAGAGTAATATCTTAGATTCTAAGGCTTAAGAATCAATGTACAAGATTGGTGATTACCAATCTTACCTTTACCGACAAGTTTCATGGAAAATTGAGTGTAAACAACCCTAATCGCCCCTCCCAAGTCTAAGAAAAAAAGTGCAAAAGATAAGAGGTTTTGGGGCCATTTCTGCATAAAATTTTGTTTCTCCCTGCTATAGTGTCCCAATCCACTATAGTGACGCCACTATAGTGGAACTTACCCCGTTATAGTGGTTTGCACATGCCCACTATAACGGATGCCTTCCTCTATAACAGACTATGTAAACTTCAAAGACTCGAAAATTCCTTAAATTTTCATTTTTCACGACATACCTCTTTTCTTTGATATCCTCAACTATCCCTTCACACCAAATTAGATTTCAGGATTTCTACTTGCCCGAATTTGATTTCCTGAAGTACTATGGGTTTCCTAATGTCGTGGCTAAAAGAAAATAGTAACCAAGCCTATACATTCCACCCCACCAATTCCTGGATAGCCCTAGACCGTGCCTAGCCTAGATTTTATCCTAGGCTAACCTAGCCTAAAATTTTTAAGTCACTATCAGAAGATTTTCTTGCCCAAACTCTTTCACCATTGTCTTAGTCATAACACCTAGGATGAGACTTTATATTTTTTAACCCCATCAAAATTAAGGGATATCATTCCGCAATTTCTTCACTTTTTTCCTAAAGAGTCCATTCTATTTGGCAAATCTCTCATTCAAAATTTATACACATAATTTTTTGTGTATTCATATTCTTTAAAAAATTTTGCTCTATTCGATTGATATCGATAAGTAAAAATACTCTCGATATCGACACACAATCAAATTATCAATTATACTCTATTGAAATTTTAGAAAACATACACTATGCCTTCTCATAGAAATCATACCATATACCTTCTTAATAAAGAACCTCATGTAAATACCACACAATAATAAAATTTAAAATTATATGAATTAAATATTTCATCGATTCACAATGACATATTTCAGTTTTTCATTCAATTTTGATAAAGCACGATGGAGGATGGGACTTAACAGTAACATTGATTTTAAATTGTATATAAACTGCATAATATATGCACATCTTCATCCTTTATTGTCAATTGCATATAATTGTATAGGTGAAAGAAATTGCGTATGGATATGTTCAAAGTAGTATCTTGAAAATTCTAGGCTAGGCTAGTCTCTGAATAAATTTTAGCAAGGTGAGGTCTAAGAAATTTGGAAGGGGATTGGGTGAAATGTCTATGATCGAGTTGGTTTTCCTATTAGCTACGACATTATGGAGTCCGTAGGGATTTTCAAAATCGAATTCGGATGATTAGAACTCTCGATATCGAACTTTGTGTGAACTGATTAGTTTAGAATATTAAAGTTCACATTTGTGTTGCAAATCTTTGTCTTTTAGGAAGAATTCAGAGTTTCTATGTCATGCAAGCCGCTACAACGGGTGTCATGTTGCTCTGGGGGGTAATTAATTCTCGTTATAGTGGGTGATCCCACTATAGTGGTGCTGCTATAGCGGGTTGAGACCGCTATAGTGGAGTTAGTCGCGATTTAAGCATAGAATTCTCCAAAACCGCTCATTATTTGGCAAATACATTTTTGGGAAGAGAAAGGGTGGCTTAGGGTGATTTTCTTCGGTTTTCCACCAATTTCATACGTAAAGGTAAGTAATTCACTCTCCTACCTTGGTATTTGATTTTTGGGCCTTAGAATCCTTGGTAGGTGATATTATGGGGGAGATTTTGTTGATTTAATAGTGGAAAATACTCTAGTTTAGGTGGGATGATCATGAAAATGACCTAGGGTTAGGATTAAGTTATTAGATGGATCTAATTAGGCCATGTTGTATCAATTTTTTATATTATTGTTATTTGTAGATCTAGAACATGGCAGGATTCATAACAAGGAGAAGTGATGAGCACAAAACACAATATTATTAAGCTATTTGGTAGTCAAAGATAGTATAGTAAAGTATCATATTCACATTGACTGATTCTAGTAGAACTTCAATATAATTTCTTTCAGCATTATCCAGAAATTCATGTCTTGATAGTTGTGTGGTAAAACCACAATGTTGAAAAATGAAAATTATTAGCACTGATGATCCAACAAAACGTGAAACGAATTTCAAAATTTGATTATCAATTAAGGAACTTAGGGACACAGACAATACAATAGCAAGGTTGCAATTTTAAGGATATACTATAATTTAAGGTTCACTTATAATTATTTTTGCTTCTTACGAATACTCTATCAATAAGTAAAACTCTTCTTTGAAATGAATTTGACTTCCAATTAGGGCTGGGCATAATATGGTTAAAATCAAAAAAATCGACCGAACTAATTTTTTTAAATTTCGGTTTTGGTTTTTCGGTTATTTCGGTCGGTTTTGATTTTCAATATTTCAGTTTTTCGGTTTGGTTTTCGGATTTTAGCTTAAAAAATTCGGTTAACCGAAAAACCAAAATTATTTGTATATATTCTTTACCCCTTAAATCTTAATTAACTTTCAGCCCATGCCTAGCCCAGCCGGCCCAATTATAGCTTATAGCCCACAACCTTAACATCAAATTACAATAAAAATTCAACCCATGCCTAGCCCAAATTCCAATCAATATTCAAAAATCCCTAAATTGATTTCCCAACATCAATCTTCTACTCGTCTCTCATCTCTCAAAATATGCCGCAACTCTCATCTCTCAACTTTCGTCACTCGTCGTAAGTCGTCTCTCATCTCTTAACTTTCGTCTCTCAACAGTTAACTCTCATATCTCAACTCTCGTCAGTCGTCTCAATTACGACTTACGTCGCAGGCTCGCAGCTCGTCGCTCAACTCTCATCCCTCATCTCTCAGTCTCAGCTCGTCGTTTGTTGCTCCTGGCTCCTCGCTGAGTGCTCGGCTGCTAGCAAGTCGCATAGTCACAGGTGCTGAGGTACAACCCTCTACTGCTCTTAATGAACTAAACCCTTGTGAAAGCTATTTATATTTTATACTAATGGGGTGTTTAGTAGTGGGATAAGGTTACTAATGGGGTGTTTAGTAGTGGGATAAGAAACTACACCTAGGTCCTCTATTCTCTGTCTTTCTTGACTTAAGTCGTGGTTTTTTGTATGACATGCACATCTTCCCTTTGTTGCTTTTGTCAAAGTAATTGTCCATGATGCCAAAGTAGTTGGCTCGTTTTGACTTGTTGTAGTTCTTTGTTGAAATTGAATTTGTGAAAAATGTAAAAAGAAAAAGGTGAATCTTTCGGCGGAATTGAGAATAATTAGTGTCGCGCCCCATTTTTCTCAAAAAACGGGTTTCATACACGACCTAACAACTTTTTTGGGTTTCGAGAAGATTGAAGAGTCGCCACCTAACGAATTAAGGTGCGTTAGGACACCTATCTAACCTAACTAATTCTAGCATAAAGGTTAACGAACCAGAGATTGGGTAAGAGTTCAAATTACCTCAAGGGGAAGGTGTTAGGCATCCCTCGAGGTCAACAAATGTGGGTCCCGACCGTATCTCATGCAATTATGTGGGGGTTACAGGTAGTAATTAAGGTCATTTCATTTATTGATTTTAATTTAGGCATGCTTGCTAAGTGATAAGGTAATATTTAACAATTAAAAATACTTTAGTTATTAATTAATTTAAACATCCAAGACTAAGTGATAACAATAAATATTAAACAGCTAATAAAGAGACAAGCGAGGAGACAGAAATTGTACAATTAAATAAACAAACAGATTTTATATTTTATTTAAACGACCCCAAACAATTGTAATTATAAACAAATAAAAGGGCAAAAGGAAAGGGAGACTCTGAAGGACTTTACGGATCAGCACTCGGCTTTTATATAGGGACAGACAAAACAGATATTTGTCATTTACGGCTTGAGGCAATGTCATCATCTCCGTAGGGCCTAAACTACCCCTACCCCACCTTCCGCATCCATTTCGTCCTGAAAGAAGTGCCTAGCGCCCCCGCTTAATGTCCAAGAGGCTTTGGACTACTATTGAGATAGTTTTAGACAAAGTAAATATTCCTAATAGGTCCACCTAGACACCAAGTCAAACAAATAGGATTAGTACTTAGCACATAAGATTCATATTGGCCTCTAAATTTAATTAAGCATGCTTACAAATACATGTAATTAGTGAAAGGTCTTATACTATGTGTGTGTACAAATAAACATGTAGCATATATATTGAATTTAAGGGGGTAGAAATTATTATAAGTCAGAAAGTAATTTAGACTGATTTTGAGTGATCAGAATTATTCAGAATGCAATATTTATTATTAGTCAGATTACTCAGGGTGGATCAGTTTAAGTGGGTGCAAATGCAGACAAAGAGGCTAAAAAATAGTTGCAAATTCAATTGGTAATTAATATCAAAAGGCAAATAAAACATGACACATTATTTTAAACAGTTTTAGTATGCTAAAAATTAATAATAATACCTATGAACATGATTTCTAGGTGATTGAGAAATCAAAACATTGCATATCACCTATAGGCATGATATTTTAACCCCCAAATGACATATAAAATAAATTTAATCTTAGGCAGAATTTATAAATGTGAACATGCTAAAAATTAGTAATATTCAGAAAATCTATAGGCATGGTCTCTAAATGATTAATATACTGTAAATTTATTAGAACTTGATTAGTTAAGTGACGGGATCAAGTTATTTTACATGTTGATTTACTTAGATTAATTAATTAACATAAGCAATCAAGCATTTAAAACAATTCAGATTTTAGTCAAGTTATTAACCTACTGCTTGCACTCAAGAAATATCTAAGCATTAACCGAGTTGAAAATAGTCATGCATTAATTTTATTTAACTATAACATGTAGGCAATAATTATTGGTCTATTTTAAGTTGCAGAAATTGTAACAGTGGACAGAAAAAATGCGAAACCAAAATTGCTTCAGTTCTTAACATGCTAAAAATATTAGACAGCTCTCTACACACAAAAATAAATAAACAAATAATATCAAATAAACATGCTTCCTGATTTTAGACATTGAGTAATCTGATAACATGCTAATTGACTTCAAATTCGAATAGGATGATGTTTAAACAAACTAGTGCTTGATTTTAGATCGATTATTTAGGAGACAATATACCTTATTTATCCGATTTTATGATTAATCAAGATAGACAAATTATATTCAACAATCACAAGTAATAAAAATAAACAAAAAGTAAACAATTAGCACATATTCCCCTCCCCCCTTAGGTGATCTCCCAAATACATATTATATATAGAGTTTGAGAGTTATATAAATATTACAAACTGAAATAATAAATACAAATACAAATAGAATCTTGTCTCATGGCGACTCTTCAACTTGAACTTCAAGTTCAAAACCTGTTTAACATAAGAACACCCGACACGAGATCATAGCATGATAATAACTAATAGATAGAAACATAAAAAGCAATTTACAGCAAACACACGAATTTCACCAAGTCATATAAAATCACAAATCGAAATGAGGGATAAGGAAACTAACCTGGATGCTCCCTTTTATTATTTCAAACATACACATAATACAAACAATGCAAGAATTTAAACTAGTGAAAGGAACTAACCAGTTATGCGAAATTATTTATCAGCAATGAAGACCCAATTACTCCAATAACCGCGAACACAGCAAAATAGCAAGTAGAAAGGAGCTTTTTATGTTTACAAGAAAAACTTAATTCTTTTATTAGAGTAGAGAGCAAAATGACCTTTTAGTATTTTAGTGTAAACCAATGTGTGGATGTAGTGAGTGATTGTTAGAGATATCTTTATATAGTGAATAGGAGGACACATAATAATGGAAGAAAATAAATTTAGGATCAATTAAAATATTATTCTTTCCCTTAATAAAGACGAGCCAAAATTAGATTTATTTTAATTTATTTTCTTACCAAATATGAGCAACTAAATCTGCCCATTTTTTTTAAAAAAAATAATGTAAAGCAAATCAGTCACATATTTATTCTTTTTTACCAAATATAAACAAGTAAGAAATTTGACTATGCATAAATAAGGAACATAATATCAATTAACACCACCAATCCATATTGCACATCATCAACCAAAAGGAATAATATTTTATTGCCAAAAATGAACAAATAACAATCTGTCTAAAACTAAATAAGCCACCTAAAATCAATTAACAAAATCACATGTTCAACCGAAAGGAAAAAGTATTATTTAGGAAGGACAATATCACATAGCTCAAATTAAGTTCCAAATATACAACTTCTCATATTTTACCATATACAAACAAGTAACAATCTAAATACAACACTAAATAAATTAAGGGCAAGTTACCACACGAAATTCCATTTTTAAAAGTTGAAACCGAACCACATCACAGCAAAACAGCTCCATTTAACTAAAAAAACATCAGCTATCAATCCAGCCTATCAACCTAAATCAAGAACTAGCAATTCCGATAATATGAAAAATCACAGATATACAAATAACCAGAGATGTAATGGTATTCTAATTCAAAACATGTTATTTTAACAATACACAGAATCAGAAAATTACGAGGACATGATTAAGATCATAAAATAACAAATAATCAAACAATTTGAGATCAAAATGACTTTCACCTATATTGAGCCTGCATAGATATTTTATACATCAGAAAATCAACAACCAACTTGTAAAAGAAGAACAAAATTTTTAAAAGATGAAATAATAATTTAGAAGATTTATACCCAGACGGATCTGTTGAGATCCGTTTTAAAACAAATCAACAATATGTTAAAGTGATTGTTATTTTTGCCGGGGAAGCAGGCGACTAGCGGTGCGGATGCTCCCTCTCGCCGGAGTTTCGCCATCTCAGAGCAGCGCTATTGTTGCTAGCTGCTTCCGCCGGTGGCTGCTGTTGATGTTCCTTGACGGTTGCTCGCCTGAAAATAAGAAAAGAGAAGAGAGGGGAGATGGGAGAGGAGGGAGAGGGGTGATGCCGCCTGGAGCATCTCGCCGGAGCTGCTACTGCTGCCGGAGTTGCCGGTTCTTCACTGGTTTCGCCAGATCTAAGGAGGAGAGGAGAGAAAGGACGAGGGGAGAAGAGAGGATGGCGTCGGGGCTGCCGGTCGCAACTGCTGTTCCCGCCGACGCTGCTTATCGGTGGCCGGCGCTGCTGGTTGCTGGCGTGTATCTCGCGGTGGCTACTGGTCGTCGAGGCTGCCGGCACTACTCTCTTGTCCTCGCCGAAAAAAGCAAGAGGCAATGCTGCCTGGAGCTCGCTGGTCGAAGCTCATCGTTTCCTCCGATGGAGCCTGCTGGCCGGAGCAACTGCTGAAGCTCTCGCCGAAGCTGCTGGTCCTCCGATCTTCGCCAACTGGAGGAGAATAGAGTGGGGGAGGCGGCGGCTGGAGAGAGAGAGGAGAGGAAGAAGAAGAATGAAAGAAGAGATAGGGTTGGGGTCTTTTGATTAAAAAGAAAGAGATGAGATATTTAATCCTGGCCCTTGAATTGAAATGAGATGAGTGGCTAAGATTGATTTTCTCAAGACGGACGACCGAGATTGAAAGATAGGATCTTAAATCATATTGGATTGGATTTGAATTGGCCAAAACTTAAAATAGAATTGGCTAGAATTGAAATGAAAAGTGGCTATAATTGAAATAAAAATGGAATTGAAAGGAATTAGAACAAAATAATCTACAATTTAAATGATTTGGAGGAAAAATTGAAGAAATGCTATCCAATTAAAATACTACAAATATTAACATTTTATATAATAAAAATCACTTAAATTTTAAAACATTTGAAATAAACATTTACGTTAATTTTATTAAGCATGCATACTAAAATATATAATTTTAGACAAAATCGATTTAAGTTTTAAATTTGAAATATGTTTTAAAAATACGTATTTAATCGAATAGCATTTCCGACATGATTAAAGGTTGGTCAAAATTGGGTGTCAACAATTAGTTAGGAAACAGTAAGATTTAAAGGAGCTTTTTTTAATTGCTTTTTTTTGAATAAGTCATTTTTAGGTAGTAATTCCAAGATGTCAATTCCTAAAGTTATGAATGATTGTACTGCTTGTCTCACATCCACTTGCTTCTTTTACAAAATTAAAAAAAAATATATTTAAAAATGGGGGTTTTGTTAATTCCATTTGCTAATCTGTTCATTTTACCAAAATCACTTCTTCATATAACTTCGTGAAATTCCTAAATATTCAGCTCCAGTGAGTCAGTTAGCACAATTAGTTAAAATACACAGGACGTTTTTAGACATAGGAATTAGGATGTGTTGGTACATGTTGATTTGTGAATTCTATTGTTGTAAATTGTGAATCCTCTATTGTTCTTTTAATCATTGAATGCAACAATGCAAGTATGCAGTAATGCAACTATGTGATAATTTGTGTGATTTGTGAACTGTAATGTATTGTGTTGTGTGTCTGTGTCTTTCTGAATTCTGATTGTTGTTCTTCTTGTTTGTTTCACTTTTTTACAGATGACACAAATTGGAAATAGGGTAAGTAAAAGTGGAGCTTCAAATGAGAGCATACCTAACACCTCATCTCCCAATGAGGTTGAAGTTGATGTTGATACTTCAAAGAAAAGAAAACTCATAGAACCTAGAGTTACTTGTTGGAAGCATTTTGACAAGTTCACTGATGAAAGTGGAGCTAAGAAAGCCAAATGCAAGTATTGTGCGAAACCTTATGCAGCTTCTATATCAAGTAATGGTACGTCGTCATTGAATAATCATATGAGAACATGTCCTAAATTTCCCCGTGACACCGTAGATAAAGGTCAAAATCTAATTAATTTTCTACCATCTTCAATGGGAGCAAAGGAAGGGGTGATTAGCACTTGGAAATTTGACCAAGCACAAAGTAGGAGAGCTTTAGCCAAAATGATAATTGTTGACGAGCTACTGTTTAGTTTTGTTGAGAAAAAGGGTTTTAAAAACTTCATGAGAGTTACAATGCCACAATTTCATATTCCTTCTCGTAGAACCGTGATGAGAGATTGTTATGAACTATACCTTGAAGAAAGACAACTTTTGAAGAAGGTTTTCAAAGAAGCACGTCCAAGAGTTTGTCTTACAACAAATACTTGGACCTCTATACAAAAAATCAACTACATTTTTTGTCCTACTTCTAGTCATAAGGGCTGGGATATGGCGGTTGCATTACTAATTGTTTGCTTGAATGGGGTTTGGATAATGTGTTTACTATTACAGTTGATAATGCTAGTTCTAATGATGTTACTGTGAAAGAAATGTCTAAACAATTGAGTAATTGGGGAACTAACATTATGGATGGTGACCATCTTCATGTGAGGTGAATGGCACATATCCTTAATCTTATTTTGAAGGAAATTGGCAAGTCTATCAAGCTAGTGAGACAAGCTGTGAAATACATTAAACAATCTCCCGCAAGAATTCGAAAGTTCAAAGAATGTTGTGAATCTCAATTGATAACTTGTAAGAAGTCATTATGTTTAGATGCTCCTACTAGTTGGAACTCTACATATTCAATGCTTGATGTAGCACAACATTTTGAGCTTGCATTTGAAAGATATAGCTTTTATGATATTGGATACTTGAATCATTTTCGTACCTTTGGTTCTGATTCTTCTGAAGGTGAAGATGGAACTAGTGCAAAATATGGAACTAGTGCAGATATTCTTACAAGTGTTGACTGGAAAAATGTGAGGTCAATGGTGAAATTTCTTGAAACTTTTTATGCACTTACTTTGAAGGTCTCTGGTTCTAATTATGTCACTAGCAATACACACTTTGTTGAAATTGCTGAACTTAATCTTATTTTGAATGAGATGATGGAAAATGAAGATGGTAATTTGAAAGAAATGGCAAAAAGTATGAAGGAAAAGTTCAAAAATTGGGGTGAACCACATAAAATGAACAAGATGATCTTTATTTCATCCGTGTTGGATCCCCGTAACAAGCTTGATTATGTTCCATTTGCAATTGTGGATATGTTTGGAAAAGAAGTTGGGGACAAGCTATGTTCAGAAGTGAAAAAAATACATGAACAAATTGTTTGATTATTATGTTGAGAAATGCCCAAAAAGCTCTTTACATGTACCATCTTTACCCACTTCATCTGACAACTTATCAAGTATATCTAGTGTGAGTGGTTCTGGAAACTTTGTAAATAGAGGAAGAATGAGAACGAAACAACAATTTGAGAAGCATAAAGAAGTTAGTGGAAGTTCAGGTAGTAAATTAGAATTGGAAAGATATCTTGCTGAAGATATTGAGCCAGATAGTGATGGCTTTGATATATTAATGTGGTGGAAAGTAAATGAGCCGAGATTTCCTATTCTCGTGGAGATGGTTCATGATGTGTTAGTCATTCCCATTTCAAGTGTCGCATCAGAATGTGCATTCAGCACATGAGGTCGTGTTCTTGATCCCTTTAGGAGTTCATTAACTCCTAAACTTGTGCAATCTCTTATTTGTGTTCAAGATTGGCTTAGAAGTGAGCCTTTTCCAATCAATATTGAGGAAGATTTAGAATATCTTGAGCAACTTGAACTTGGTAAGATTTTGGTATTTGTATTAATTATATTGAAAATAATTTTCTTACTTATGTTTCTTAACAACTAACAAATTCTTTCATATTTTTTTAGATTTTGCTTGTAGTGGGACTGAATCTAGTATTATTGATATATAGTTGCAACTTGTAACTTCAACTATCAACTAGTGATGCGTGGTAACGGGTAAGTAAAGAACTTATTTACATAACTTGCTTGATAGTTTTATATATTTTATTATGAAATGTAGATCATTTGTCTAAAGTGTTCTATTTTCTCGCAGACACATCAATGTTTTGTTATTTTCTTGATTGCTATTAGTTGGAACTTGGAAGCTATTGCATTGGAGTCTGGAGGTTGCAAGTTGCAACAATGTTTTGTTGGTTTTTTAATGTTTTGGTTGCTAGCTTGCTGCAAATTGCAATGCTGTCTACTGGCAGCTGGACTTTTCACTTTAGTTTGCAACTAGCTCTATTTTAGGGCTGGGCACAAGTTTGTTGAATTTTCTAGTGTTGTACTGTTGTTGGATGGACTCTTGATAGTCTTTTTATTCTTTTTCTTGACTAGTTTGTTAATGTTGCTTCCTGCTGGACAAGAATTATCTGTTTTGTTTAGATATTTTAGTCAATGATATGGTAAGTTTCAAGTAAAAGACTTGTGAGTTGTGACATGCTTATAAAGAAGGGTGTCCACTGTCATAGTGTCATGCACTTGTTGATTTATGGGTCTTGACTCTTAAATATGGTATCCTCTGGGAGCTCATTGCATTTGTTTAACTGCCAAGAAACAACTTGAATGGTTGAAAGTTGAGACTTGGTGAAACAAATTAAGGCTAAGAAAGTCAAATTTTGATCAATTTATAATCAAGCCAGCAGAAAATAATCCAGATGCCACAACCCACAGACCACGTTAATTAAATTTGGTTAAATCGAAAATCAAACCGAAATTGTAATAACCGAACTAAACCGAATTTATTTCAGTTTGGTTTGGTTTCATATTTTGCCAAACCGAAAATCAAAAAAATTGAACCGAAATTTACAAACCAAACCGAACCGATCGAACGCCCAACCCTACTTCCAATAGACTACTAATGTAAATAAAGTAAACATGTGCACAGTTGTACCAGAAGGGCTAGTTCTAGGAAAGCTTCTTGCGAATACTTTCTAACTCCAATCCTTAACAACAATTCTCAAGATCTTCCGATTACTTTATGAAACTATTAACCAATAATTGAACTATAAGATGAGATGATAATAACCAAGACACTTTTCTTTTGATTAAAATGCAAAAGAGTAACTAGTTTTTCAATACCAATACGAATAGCAAATCACGATTCTATGCATTTGAACAAAAACATAATCCAATAGTAGCAACCCTACATCAAACTGACTTTGTCCTATTTAGAATTTACTCCACAAAAATAAACAAGTTCACAAAAATATAGAAAAAACTAGAAGACATTACTAAAATTAAACTCTTATCCCAACTTCCATTTTGGATTAGAGTGGTGTACCATTCTCCGTTTTTCCTTCATCTTATTGCTTGTTATGATTTTTTTTTTTTTTTTTTTTGCATTTTCAAGATGCCCTAATCTTTGGAACCAGTTCTCACTATAAAGCCACGGAGATGCGGGATCGGAGCGTCGGACCCTACATTTTTAGAAGAATGTAGGCAAGAGTATGAGTTAGTACAATAATATACCAAGTATGATTGCAATGCATAAAGGTACCAAATCATGCTAAAAGGACATTTTTATGACATGGAAATACCAAGTTAAAACATAAGATAAGAGTTTAGAAGCATAATCATGGTCATGGTCAATGCTAGTAAAATCATCTTTGAACACATGTGAGATACTTTTTGAATTAAACTTAGTTCATTATTATGCCTTAACCGACATAGAGACCATGTGAGATATAACATGAAATCTGGTGTCTACCCCATACCGAAAAGAGGTGTCCTCACTAGCCAAGGTAAGAACCATGAACTTCTAGCTTAAGTAGATCCATGCACTAGCTCATATCTATTTAAGACAACCTATGGTGGCACATAGTTTATAGGACATGGGTAATCACCACTTCTCCACTCGGTACTAAGCATAATTCCCAAGGATTAGTCATCAATCGTATTCATCTTATCTTTAAGGGGATATGGGTAATCCCCTCTTGTCTTATCATTATGGGGATATGGGTAATCACCTCTTGTCTTACCATTAGAATAGCTCCTAAAACTTGATTCATAGTTTAGTTGAGAAACTTCTTTCAACTCTAAGAATTCTCTATGTGAGAAAACCCTTCACATTCATGTATTGTAATATGTGAGAAATCCTTTCACAATAATAAACAACAACATTTATGCTTTACTCTCAAAGCAGCTTAGATCATTTTCATCAATTTCATAAGCGCATGCATATATTTATAAAATCATCATTTATAGTTCAAAACTCGCTTTCAAAAACATTTGATTATTTTTTTTTCTAGAGAGAGAATCTCTTACTTGTCACTAAATTCTATGCAAATTTGCGACCGTTCCTAGTCGCTGGAGTTGCGGCTCCAACCAATGTTTCTCATGGTGGACTTTCCGCCCCCTCGTAACCTACCTCTGATGCATCAGAACCACCATATGCTACAAATGAATATCAACTCCACCCTCCAAAATCATTTCCCCCCTCCCAAATCCTAAATGATATGCCCGCTCTGAGCTAAAGAAGCAGAACCCAAAACAGATCAACCCTCAACCTGTAATGGGCACACAAGTACCCAACAACCTAGGGCTCTCTACTCAAAACAACATTGTTAACCTTCATAACTCCTATGCAAATGCCATTTTTAACAGAGCTACAAGACAAAATAGAATCAGACTAGAGGCAAGAGGGTATGAACTCCAGAATGGAAAACTAGTGGTCTTTTTCACGAAAGAAGAAAATGATCTCTTGACTCAAACCTGCAAATGGACAATTATGGGTATGTTCTCCCATGCTTGACATTCAATTGACATTATCCGAAAAGAATTTGCTAAAATGATACCCAGCAAAGGCAATGTCAAAATTGGGGCGTATGATATGCATCATGTCTTCATTGACTTGGATAACATAGATAACCACCTTAATGTCTACTCGAAAAACTTCCGTACTTTGGAGAAAATCATCTAATGAAAATACTCAGATGGACTACCAATTTTAAGTCTGAGGCTGAAATAATCAATCTCCCTAACCTTCCATGGAATTTCTATGAATGGAATGCGGTTCAACGAATTTGTAAACCTATAGAACCCCATTGATTATGGATAAAGCCACCAGCTCAAAAACAAGACCTGCAACGGCCAAAGTTAGAGTTGAAATTGATCTAACAAAACCTCTTGTGCATGAAGTTCTTGTTGAAATAAGAAATGAAGAGGGAAAACTAGAGGCCATCACTCAAAAAGTGGACTACGAGACCATCCCGTCATTCTGCTTCCATTGCAAAATTCAAGGCACAAGGATGATAAATGCAGGAAACTCCACCCAGAACTAAGACAAGAATCCGGGAAAGACAACAATTACAAAGGACAATGCAAAAAAGGGAAATGAAAATCAGTCTACTAATGGCATGAAGAGTCCAGAAACCAACAAGGAGAAAACAAAGGCAACACTAAAAATTAGATGGATTCAACCTTTGCTCCACAAGCAAGTGATCTTGAACTCAAACAAAATGAGGAGGGTGACAAATAATAGAAAGAAGGAAAGAAAGAACACAACTTATGAGACACATCACGGAGGCAATGTTATACCTCAAAGAACCGGAAAAGATGGGCAAGAGGCAAAAAAAAGGATGAACTCTTCTGCAGAAAATACAAAATAGTGGGAACTTCTCCCAACTTAATAATGTGTTGGACAAAATGGAGACTAGTGAAGGCATTACTTCTACTACTTCACAAGAAAAGGAAAAGGATCAGCCAACTTCCAGAAGATTTCACAGCAAAACCACGACGGGTAAAAAGGACAAAAGGAAACAAAAATCGATGGTTCGTAAAGCCCAAAGCAACATGAGGTGGCACAAATAGCAGAAAGATATTGTATTCCCAGACATAATGATCCATGATCATGATCCAGATAACCTTATGGGATATATTGAGGATAGAAATCCCAACAAAACTAGTAAGAAGGGTAAAAAATTCTCTAAGAAAATTTCCATACCTATAGAGGTATTTCTGATCCTAGAAGAAAACAAAAATAAGTAGGATATGGGTTTCAAACCTTTATTTGGACTGGAACCTATCCTGTCAGGGATAAACACTAGAAAGAAAACTAGAGAGAGAATTGGAGAAATCAAAAAGGAAAAAACACTATCTTTGAACCCAATGGAAGTCAATTAAACAGTCCAAGTCATAGACTAACAAGACACTGGGAAGACACTGCCTATAAAGATTGTGAGAAGGACACAACAATGGAAGAAGGCTAAAAAATATTGGAAAATTCAAAATCAGATGATGAACGCGTGAGAGGTCCTGCATGAGGTAATGGTGCCTAGAATACCTTCTCTAGCACAACAACATATTACCTATTTCAATAACATCTACCCGAGAGGACACCTCAATTCTTGTAACGACCCAAGGGTACCCCTTAGACGTAACATGACACATGGAATCCCGAAAGGGACCCAAGTAAGTCACTTTTCTTATCATCATAAGTATAGAATAATAAAGAATAAAACACAATTTCAAGTCTTTAACAAATCTTTCATAAAATTAAAGCGGAAGTCTAGACATAGTCTCATTAAGCCATCTACTACAATCGGAGTCTCAAAATAATAGGGTCACAGCCCTTATGATAGAGAAGATGAAAATGTCTAGTACAACTAAAGAAATGAAACAACAATAAAGCTCTTTGGATCCATGAGGACTAACCACAAGCTTGAAGAGTAGTCAACCCAAGCTTGAACTAGAAGGAATCACCTTAAATGCCGAAACCTACACTTAGTAGAACAATATAGAAGAAATATGGGTTAGTACAATTATTGCACTAAGTATGGTAGTTATGCATGAAAACCATTAAAAATGCTAAAAAGGGACAATTTAGTTGTAAACTATGCATTTGATCGAGTTTATGAACTATCATAGAAATAAGTGCAAAAGCATAATATACAAGCATATTCAACATATTGATCATCTCAACATAAAGGAAATAAATCATAAGAACCCTCAAAGCAACCTTGTGCAATGTATGAACAAGATCCCATACTCCTATCCACACACAGGAAAGCTTATTAAGTGATTATAGTTCATAACCCCAACTCTACTTCATTCTATCATAGTGGGTCTAGCTTTAACCGACATAGACCATGAGAGCTTAATCATGGAATCCGGTTTGTACCCCACACCGAAAAGGGGTTGTCCTACTTGCCTAAGGTAGAACTAAAACTCTTAGCTTACGTGGATCCAATAGCTAAAGACCTATGTGGGCACACAGTTTATGGGATACGGGGATTGCTTCTAGAAACCCGCCCTCTACTAATGGAGGAGCTTCCATCCCATGAGACTTCTTCTAGAAACCCGCCCTCTACTAGCGGAGGAGCTTCCATCTCATTATCAATATCCACTCTATACTAAGCATGACTCCCATTGATTTTACATTAAGTCTTGACTTAAATTTATAATTTATGAAGAATGTCTTGACACTCTATCCCACAACTCATTCTAAAGCTCCTAGGTTCCTTAAGGGAGACTAGCCTTCAACCCTTGGAACCACTACATGTGACAAACCTTTCACATCATAAGCTATTCATACCTAAGTGTGTATATGAGGATAATCATACAAACAACTCAACAATTAAATTATAATATAATTACTTTACTCTCAAAGCAATCCAATTGGATACACACAATTCTCATGTTTTACCCCTCAAGGCTATAGATCACATTTAACCAATCAATCTAGGATTACTACATTAGATATAGATGGTGACATGATTCATAATTTCTACAATTCACCCAATTCACAAGTCACAAACTAGGGTTATGGGGAAAACATGGATTCATGGGGGATTTTCTCATAAAAACATTGATAATAAACAATTCAATCATAATATACATTAACTAACTCAATGAAAACGTTTTGAGAAGAATCCATGGCTTAGAATAGAAACCCTAGGTTTTTGGAGACTTTATCTACTTTGAAATAGAGAATTTAAGGACTTCATGGATGGAAAGTTAACCATGAATCAAAACCACCATACCTTAGGAAGAATTCCACACGAAATTGAAGAATATAGGCTGCTCCTTGAACCCTAAACTTGACCTTGTTCTTGCTCTTCAATGGAGTCTTAGAGAGAGAAATATTGGAGAGGGTTAAGTTGGTTATTATTTGGGTAGTTGAGATTATGAGGTATATGGGTTATTCAAAGGCTTAAAAATCCTTTTATAGGTATAAATAATCAACTAAAAACGACCTAACTTAATAATAACTAACCTAGGAATTTACCCTATTACCCCTTAAGTGGCCGAACCTAGGCAGAACTGGGGGTGACCTACGTCTACCAACCCATGGACCGTAGGTGGGCTCACGCCCTATCCTGAATGTCTGTGGTTTGGTTCAGAGAGTGGACCTCTTGAGGGAAGGCTCAGCCTTGACCCACGACCCCCACCTAAGGGGCGTGGGTCCACCCACGGCTCGTGGGTGCCCATCCATAGGTCAAGCTGTATTTTGACAGCATTTTGGGCAGCCTCTTGGTCCTCCTCAAGGACCCTTGGGGTGGGGGGGTCATGTCTTGATGTTTAGGTCCTAAAACATTATTACTAAGTAGGGGAGGTTATTATACGACTCTTTATCTTTATGTTAAACCACATTTAGGCAACTAGACTACTTATTAGGCTCTAGCTTAGTTCATTAGTTTTTTTTTTTCCGGAGTGTTACAATTCTTATGTAATGAAAATTGAGGAATCTAAAAAAGGGATGACAAGCTCAGAAAATAAAGTACCAGTTGAACCATCACATAATGTTATCCATGATTAATATAATATCTTGGAACATAAGGAGTATTGGGTCCCAAGGTGCACCTGAAAGATTAAAACTTTTCAAATATCAGTACCACCTACCGTACATGTTCATCCAAGAATGCAAGAAAGATTGGTAGGTTCAAAATAATTCTAGGGTATCATCATAGTACTCATAATATTTCCAATAAGATTTGGATCTTTTCAAATAATGATCATCAATTAGACATTCTGGAAGACAAAGATCAACACATGCTCCTACATATATCCAAATCCCAACGTGCAATCTCCTTCCATATTAGTGTTGTGTATGCTAAATGTGACGAAGTCTTAAGGAGGGAATTATGGGATGACCTAAGCAACAATGCCAACAATGTAATTGTCCCTTGGGGATTCATTGAAGATTTCAATGTGACTATAAAAGTTGATGAAAAAACAGGTGGAAGACCGTATAAAGATGATGAAAGTATGGACTTCCTTGCTTGCTTAAATGATTGACACCTACAAGATGGAGGCTACTTGTGATCAAGATTCACTTGGAGTGACAACAGGGACACCCCAACACCATTTGGAAAAGATTAGATAGATTGGTTTACAATGATCACTGGTTTGACACCTTTGGAGGCACTATTATTACTCATTTATCCCGTACCTGCTCCAACCATGATCCTCTCCTGATTAATTGTGAGGCCAGCAACTCAAACTATATCAAGTATTTCAAATTTCTAAATGTCTGGATTGAACATGAATAGTACTTGACCACTGTTCAAAATGCTTGGGATTAGCCCCAATTTGGAAATCCCCTCAACTGTCTACACCAAAAGCATAAAAAAGAATGATTAATCATCTTAGCTCTTGGTCTAGAACAACTTTTGGAGACATATGTGAAGAACCAAAGAGGCTGGAAGTTCTTATGAGAAGTCTGGAAAACAATTCTGTGAATCACAATACGCAAGAGAATAGAGAAATTTTGAACAAAGCTAGAGTTGAATTCACAAAATATATCGAGCTTCAAGACAAAATTACTAGACAAAAAGCGAGGGTCAAGTGGCTCCAAGATGGTGATGCCAATACTGCCTTCTTCCATAGTATTATTAAAGACAGAAGGAAGAACCTTACCATGAAAAGAATTAAAGACATGGATGGGAACTGGATAGAAGGTGACACTGCAGTAGCCAATACTGCTGTGAAATATTTTGAGGACCTTTTCAGTGAGGAAGAAGTCATGGAGGATGACAATGTTCTAAATGTTGTGAAAAAGGTCATTACTAAGGAATATAATGCTTACATTACTGCTCTTCCAACTATGCAAGAGGTAATGGATAGTGTTTTCTCTATTGACCCTGATAGTGCTCTTGGACCTGATGGGCTCAAAGGTAAATTCTTCCAGAGTAAACATATTGTTGCAGATGACCTCTTCAAAGCAATCTCCTTCTTTTTCAAAGGATACCCCTTTCCCAAATTCTTCACTCACACTTGTGTAATCATGCTTCAAAAAGTTGAGTGTCCTCAATCTTTCTCTAACATCAGGCCTATTAGCCTTTGTAAATATATCTAGTAAGATCATTGCCAAGGTACTCAATAGCAGGCTCATCAAGCTTCTACCCAAAATTATTAGCCAAAATAAGAGTGGTTTTGTAAAAGGAAGAACTATCTCTGACAACATCATGCTCACTTAAGAGATTGTTAATGATATCAGGAGCCATGCAAGGGGGTAATGTAGTAATCAAGTTGGATATGTCTAAAGCATATGACAGCGTATCCTAGCCTTTCCTTTGCTTTATGCTTAGAAAACTTGGGTTTGCTGAAACATGGATAATCTCATATACAGATACATCACTAATAATAGGTATTTCTTTTTTTATTAACGGCAACATAAAAGGTTTTTTCAAATCCGTAAGGGGTCTTAGACAGGGAGACCCCCTCTCTCCTTCTCTTTTTGTTATATGTGTTGAACTCCTAACTCTTTTACTCAACAACCTTTTTCAAAAAAAATAACTTTAAGAGCTTTTATATGAGTAGTCTAGGGCCTAAAATCAACCACCTTACTTTCGCAGATGATACTACTATTTTTAGTAGTGGTTCAGGCAATTCTTTACAACTTATTCTCAACACTTTGTCTACTAACGAAAATGTTTCAGGTCAAACTAGTAATAGGGATAAAAGCAGCTTCTCTTTGGCCTTAAATGCTTCTCAAAGATCCATAAGAAGAGTTAAAAGAATCCTGAATATGAGATTTGATAAGCTCCCTATGACGTATCTTGGATGCCCAATTTATACTGGACAAAAGAATGTGGAACATTTCACTGGAATGATCATTAAAATGATCAACAAAATCAGTGGAGGGCACCTTAAATTCCTCAGTTCGGGGGGCAAGGCTATTCTTAATAGGCATTTGCTACAAGCTCTCAATGTTCATACCTTGGCTGCAACTCACCCCCCAGAGGCACCATACTTCCATTGAAACATACATTGCCAAATTTTTCTGGTCTGGCAATGAAAGAGGTGAAAAACACCATTGGGTCTCCTAGCATAATCTTTGCTTTCTTTATGATGAAAGAGGATCCAATTTCAGAAATTGACTAGTATTTGTGATCCCTTTATTGCAAAACAATGGTGGAAATTGAGGACCTCTGATTTCTGGGCTAATTTCATGAAAAGTAAATACTTGTCTAATGAGCATCCTATCACCATCTGCCGGAAACCTGGTCAATCACACAGTTGGAAGGCTATATGTGAGATTAAGGGCAGTGTTGAAGAGTTCATCAAGTGGAAAATCAAGACAAGAAATAGTAGCTGCTGGTATGATAATTGGTATGATCATGGACCTTTGTACCTTGTTGTTGAGGGATGTTTACAAAGATAAGCAATGAGATTGGAGTTGCCTATGGAACCATCTACCTGAGACAATCCAAACATCTTTAATGAATACTTCCATGCACCTTAATCAAGAAGGTGCTGATAGACCCATCTGGACGCTAGAGGAATCTGGAAAATTTAATGTCTCTTTAGCTTGGAATATCGTAAGGCAGAAAAGGATTAACTCTCCTCTGGAAGCTAAAATATGGCACAAAGACATTCGTTATAAAATGTCCTTCATTACCTGGAGAGCCATTCACAATAGGCTCTCCACAGATGATAAAATTGCTAAGTTCGGCATTGACACTAACACTAATTGCAGTTGTTGTTTGTATGCAGGAATGAACCAGGATACATAAACGGTTGAGCATCTCTTCTACAAAGGAGATTTTGCACAAAGGATATGGGAAGAGTTTGCAGGAAAAATTGGCATCAAATACAAAAGCAACTCATTAAGGAACCTAATCGTAGAATGTTGGAACTTCAAAGACAAAAAATACTATGGCATCATACATCTTAAAGATCATATCTCCCATAGTGTTATGGGAATTATAGAGATCTAGGTGCAGCTGCAAATTTGACACAGAGAAACCCTCTATTCTTAGATCCAAGTCCCTGATAACATACAATATTCATCAATTTATCAAAGCTAAATTCAAAGGAATCCACACTAATGAGATGTGGGAGGACTTATACCTTATTTTGGGAAAATTTTAGTGGAATACAACTCTACCATGGTCAACTAGATATGCCCTCGATTGTTGCTGAAACAGACTCTCTCTTGTTGCAAAACACCATAAATGGAATATGAACAACATCATCGAGGATTGAAGAAACTGTTTGAGATATCAAGAGTCTTGTGGGATTACCACCACCCACTGCTACAGGGAGGCGAACCAAGTGGCTGACAATCTAGCTTCCACCGGCCACTCCTTAGAGTCTTTAAATATTTACCTACAACACAATAGCATTCCACGAGTTGTCAAGGGACTTTTACAAATGGATAAATGGTCCCTACCCTCCTTTAAAGTCAAAATATGTAAACCGTATTTATTAGTTTTCGAACCACCTTGAGGCCTTATCTGTTAAATACCATTAGTTCTTGGCTAGTATTGTTTTTGCATTATCCCAAGATTGGTATGCCAATCTCCCAAGAAGATTTGACCAACCCCTCCTTCAAATGTAATCTTTCTCAAGCGGCAATACAAAGTGATAGTTTCTATTTAAAAAAATCCACTTTCAATCATCATAATCTAGAAAACATGGGTTCATGAGAATTCATCTTAAAAACATAGAATTATCTCAATTCATGCATAATAGTTCATAAAACAATCAATTATATCAATGTTGAAAGGAACCCATGACACGGAAGAAAACCCTAACTTCCATTGGAGAATTTAGGATTTCTATGGAGGAAAGAGCTCCATAGGTGAAAACTATCATACCTTGATACCAAAAGCTTGAAATCAATGGAGGATTAGGAGACTTCATCTTGAAACCCTAGATTCCTTCTTTTCTTCCTTAGAGAGAGAAATATATGAGAGGAGGACTTGTTAAACTTTTGGTAATTTAGGAGAATGAATTGAATTAGGTGTTTTGGGGGTTAAAGGACTTTGGGTAAAGGGTAAAACGGCATAATATTGAGTTGGAATAATTAGGAAAAGACCCATAAATCCCTTTTAAAATATTTGTCGAACCCTATCAATGACTGGACCCACGGTCCATAGGTCCAACCACGGACCATCCTGGTCAACCGCAAATGGGTTCAAAAACTTATTTTCTGGGCCTTTGAACGACAGGACCCATGTACGGTCTATCGGTCAACCTACAGTCCGTACATGGCCACCGTAAGTCCCACTTTTGGCCCTTTAAATTCCACCAAGTCTGTGACTCACCTATGAGACCTACCTACGGCCCGTTCATTGGAAAAATGACCGTCTTGGTGAACGATATGAAAATATTGAAACCTTGACATTTTGGAAAATCTCGATTAGTTAACCATGGTCCCACCTACGGTCCATGGTCCAACCATTGGTTGCTTCGTCTGTGCTGGCACTAGAGTTTTTGGAAAAACTAAAATTTTCATCTTTTTGAATTCGAGGTGTTACAATATCTCCCCTTGGGTACATTTGTCCTTGAATAGGATTCAAGACATCATATGGAGGGTAGGAACTTAAACCTAACATCCCAATCATGACTGCAATCATATAAATGCACATATCTGAGGAGGAAACAACAACTCCAAGATAAAGCATGTTCAAAACATCATTTCATAAGGTTTATATGCAAATCATACTCAAAGTCACATAAACATGAAGATAAATCAAGTTAAATAATTTTCTCAAAATATAAGCCTTTTATGAACATGCATAATGAGGAAATCATGGGAATATTTAAGACACGTGACACCAAAAGAATAAACCATGAGGAACTGAATATAGTAGGGACGGATGAAAAGAGACGAAGATAACTGGATATCGTATCAGCCTCGGCTTCACAAGTAGCACCCTCAACTAACTGATTCCTCCAAAGAACCTTCACCAAATCAATTTCTTTATTTCTCAACGTTCGAACTTGCCGATCTAAAATCTCAATCGAAACTTTTCACAAGAAATGCTATACTTTATGCCAAGACTCTCCAATGGCACTATAGATGTCGGATCACCAATACATTTCTTCAACAAAGAGAGATGGAAAGTTGGATGCATCGATATCACGTCATTAGGCAATTCAAGTTCATAAGCAATTTTACCAATACATCTTAAAATCTTATATGACCCACATAATGGGGACTAAGCTTCCCTTTATTTCCAAATCTCGTCACACCCTTCAAGGGTGAGATTTTCAAGTAGACCCAATCATTCAAATGTGACTCAAGATCCCTACTTCTAACATCGGCATAGGACTTTTGTCGACTTTGAGCCATTGTCAACCTTACTCTAATAAGCTGAACTTTCTCCATAGCCTCATGTACCAACTCGGGACCGATCAAAGCAACTTCACCCACTTCAAACCAACCGATAGAAGATCTACAGCTCCTACCATTTAGAGACTCAAATGGAGCCATACCAATACTTGAGTGATAGCTGTTATTATTTGCAAATTCAATCAAAGGCAAGTGATCATCCCAATTACCCTTGAAGTCGATCGCCCACTCTCTCATCATATCTTCCAAAGTTAGGATGGTACGCTCTACTTGCCCATCAATTTGCGGATGAAAGGTCGTACTAAGCTTAACACGGTACCAAGCCCTATTTGGAAAGATTTCCAAAACTTAGAAGTGAATTGTGTTCCACGTTCAAAGATAATGGATAAGGGCACTCCATGCAACCTAACCATTTCCCTCAAGTATAGCCTAGCATAATCTTCTACTGACTATGAAACTTTGGCGGGAATGAAATGAGCTAATTTCGTCATTCGATCTACAATAACCCAAATCGAATCATGTTGTCACCGGGTGCGAGGTAACCCCACAATGAAGTCCATATTAAAATCTTCCCACTTCTAAGTAGGTATACAAATGTCTTGGGATAAACCTCCCTGATGCTCAACTTTCACTTGTTGGAAATTAGGGAACTTAGCACAAAAGATGATTCTGAACCATAACACCACCTTGGTGGAGTCTACCAATCTAACACCCATCCGAGCCATTCTATAAATATCTCAAACTAACTCCCTATTACTATCCTCTATATGAGCAACACTACCCATTGTCAACAGACTAAGAGCATCCGCTACCACATTTGCTTTACTGGGGTGATAAAGAACACTTATACCATAACCCTTTAGTAACTCAAGCCACATTCTTTGTCGAATATTTAGATCCTTCTGTTTAAACACATATTGCAAACTTTTGTGGATGGTAAAGACATCGACATGAACATCATAAAGAGGTGTCCTTACTTGCCAAGGTTAGAACCATGAACTTCTAGCTTAAGTAGATCCACTAGCTAATGTCTATCTAAGACAAACTATGGTGGCACATAGTTTATGGGACATGGGTAATCGCCAGTTGTACACTCAGTACTAAGCATAATTCCCACAGATTAGTCATCAATAATATTTATCTTATCTCTAAGGGACATGGGTAATCGCCTCTTGTCTTATCATTATGGGGACATGGGTAATTGCCTATTGTCTTACCATTAGAATAGCTCCTAAAACTTGATTCATTGTTTAGTTGAGAAAACCTTTCAACTCTAAGAATCCTTTATGAGAGAAAACCTTTCACATTCATGTATTGAGTAATATGTGAGAAATCATTTTACAACAATCAACAACAACAACATTTATGCTTTACTCTCAAAGAAACATCAATTTCATAAGCAAATGCATATATTCATAAAATCATCTTTCATAGTTCAAAATCCACTTTCAATCATCATAATCTAGAAAATATGGGTTAAGCATGGGTTCATGGGAATTCATCTAGTATTTTTTCAATTCATGCATAATAGTTCATAAAACAATCAATTATATCAACGTTGAAAATAACCCATGACATGGAAGAAAACCCCAACTTCAATTGGAGATTTCTAACTTGTAAACTGGAGAATTTAGGAACTCTTTGGAGGAAAGAGCTCCATAAGTGGAAACTATCATACCTTGATGCCAAAAGCTTGAAATCAATGAAGGATTAGGAGACTAGATCTTGAAACCCTAGCTTCCTTCTTCTTACTTAGAGAGAGAAATATTTGATAGGAGGACTTGTTCAACTTTGGGGAATTTAGGAGAATGAATTGAATTGGGTGTTTTTGGGGTAAGAAATCATTACATAGGGCTTTCGGTAAAGGTTTAAACGACATCGTATTGGGTTGTAATAATTAGGAAAAGACCTAAAAGCCTCATTTATGCGACGGCTGGACCCATGGTCCGTAGGTCCAACCATGGACCGTCATGGTCAATCGTCGATGGGTTCAAAAACTTGTTTTCTAGGCGTTCGAATGACGGGACCGATGTACGATATGTCGGTCAACCTACGGTCCTTACATGTCCACTGTAAGTCCCACTTTTGGCCCTAAAAATTTCACTAAGTCTGTGACTCACCTTCGAGACCTACATACGGCCCATGCATTGGAAAAGAGACTATCCTAGTGAACCATATGCAGATACTTAAACCTTGATATTTTTGAAATTTTGGACTGGCCAACCACGGTCCCACCTACGGTCTGTGGTCTAGCCTACGGACCGTTTGTGGCTCCGTCTATGCTAGCACCAGAGTTTTTGGATAAACTGAAATCTTAATCTTTTTGAATCTGTGGTGTTAAAAGTAAAGTGGGTACTGGGTCCATTTTTATGCAAGATTCAAACCCATTGCCTACTTTAGTGAGAAGCTTAGAGGTGGGATGCTGAATTACTCCACCTATGATGTTGAGTTTTATGCTTTGAGGCCTTGAAACAACTAAGACATCTTAGCGCCTAAGGAAAGTTGAAGAAGTGGCATGCCAAATGGGTTGAATACCTTGACACTTACCTTATGTAATCTAATATAAAAAGGATAATGTTGTGGTGGATGCCTTGTCTAGAAAAAATATGTTAGTTATTACTTTATCTTCCAAATTGTTGGGTTTTGAAATCTTGAAATCATTGTATTTTGTGGACCCTATTTTTGCTCAAATCTATCAAGACTATGAAGCATGGGAAAGGGACATTAGGCTTAAGGATAAACCTCCTACCTTTTTTTGTTAGATTTGATGGTTAATTTTTCAAGAACAAATAACTATGTGTGCCTATGAGCTCTTGGAGGGAACTTTTTATGATTGAGGCACCTGATGGGGGTTTGCTACGGTATTTTGGTATTGATAAAACCTTGGTGATTCTTGAAGAACAATTTTATTGGACTAAAATGCAGAATGATATTGCTAAGGTTTGTGGCCAAGGTGTTGAATATCGTAGACCTTGTCTTGATATTTCTATGGATTTTGTTTTGGGTTTGCCAAGGACTAGAAGGGGAATGGATAATATTTTTGTGATTGTTGACGAATTCTCCAAAATGGCTCATTTTGTTGCATTTCATAAGTGTGATGATGCTACCTATGTTTCATTTTTGTGCATGTGGTCAAGTTACTTGGTATTCGTAAGACCATAGTTAGTGATCGGGATCTTAAGTTCCTTAGCCACTTTTGGAAGGAATTGTGGGGTCGACTTGGAACAAATTTGTTGTTTTCTACATCTTGTATCCCATAAACTGATGGCCAAATAAAATTTATGAATCGAACCCTTGGTTCTATGATTCGGTCTATGGTTAAAGGATAAATCACATCTTGGGAAGGCCAATTACCTTTGGTTGAATTTTCAAATTGTAACACCCGAAAAACTAGTAGGTTAAACTAAAGCCTTACGTAAGGGTTCTAGAGCTTTACGTGGGGTTTAGAGTTGTAAAAGTGACCTCTCATATTTAGAGTGAGGGGTTTATGGGTTAAACGTCAAGGTACGACTCCCCAAGGACCAACCAAAGCGGTCTTTGAGGAGGACCCAAAAACAATCCCTAAATCTGCCCCAAGGTAGTGACCCACAAAGGGGACTCACGCCCCATGGGTCCACCCACACCCTGCGGGGTAGGGTCATGGGTTAAGGCCTTGAAATTATGCTCCAGTACCTCCACCCACGGATGACCAACACGGCCCGTGAACCCACCCATGGTCCGTGGGTCGGGGTCTCATGGATGAGGCAGTTCACTCCCTTAAGTCGGTTAAGTTGGTGGGTTAAGGAATATTCTAGAATTAGTTAGTGATTAAGTAGGGTCGTTTTATTAGTAATTAGACCACCCATATAAAGCTATTAGACCACTAATTAGATGATTCCAAAATATTATTTTCAATTCACAAAAGAGACCCAATTCCCTCCGAGAAATTCTCTCTCTAGGAAGCAAAGAAGAAGAAGAAGAAGAAGAGAAGCAATATAGGTCAAAATCCTCCATTGTTGCAAGAATTATAAGGGCTTTATAATCAAGGTATTATAATTTATTCATCCTTGAATTCTTCCATCCATGGAGCCCCCTAGATTTCCCCCAATTGCGAAGATGAACCCCAAATTCTAGCTAGGGTTTCTTCCTATATTGTGGGTAGTGTTGAGTATAATTCCAATTGAGTGGATAATACTTGTTTATGATTGATTTAGCATTGAATTATGTTGTTATGATGATATTATATGTTTCCCATGGTTAACCCTAGTCTAATTGATGAAATTGTAGTAATGTGGGTTTATGCCTTGTGAGGGGAAATTGAGGATTCATATGTGATCTTCTAGAATTGATGACATGTATAGAAATTGATCAAGAATAGAAGTATGTAATCATGAATTGAATTAGATTAAAGATTATATGATGGATCTTGACTAGTAATGAATGAGATTGAGCCTTTATGATGAATTAAGACTACGGAAAAGGCTCAAAAATACCTCTGAACTATCGAAAATAGCTCACATATACCCTTAAACTATATTCTGGCTCAAAAATACCCTTCCGTTAAAGTATTGGGTCACATTCACCCTTACTATTAACAGAGGTGTGTTAAGTGCCACGTGGACGCCACATAAGCACCAAACAACTCTCACCTCCACATAGACTCAAACATCCTAATTACTAATTTTGCCCTCATTTCTCTAAAATACATTTCCCCTCTTTCTCTCTAATACGATTTCCCCTAGGGTTTCAAATTTCCTCTCATGGACGCCATTCCATTTCAAAGTTGATTTCACCCCTTTCTTCATTTCACTGCTAGAATTTCGAAGTAGACAAAAATTTTGAAACAATGTCTGAATCCTCTATCAATTCACTTGAAAAATTGTATGTAAGAAGATGTTATTGTGGTCTCAATGCTTTAAATTTGACGGTTTTGACTGATTTGAAAGCAGGGAGAAGGTTCTACAAATGTCCAAGACCCAAAGTAAGTTGTAAATTTATTTGATGTTTGGATGTTTATATACAAACTCTTATTGGTTAAATTAACGTTAAATATTTCTCTAAATTATTATGTAACCTTGATGGTTGAATTTGTACACTACATGTAGGTCACTTAATGTGGATATTGGGAATGGCAAGACAAACAACAACTCCCACCAAGAGCAGTAACTATTATAATGGATTTAAAGGGTAAATTGGATGCTATGAAGGTTGAAAGAAACAAATTGAAACGGATTGTCAATGGAATGGGAAAGGCTGAAAGGGGCAATCTGGAAATTTTGTTTGGAGAAATGAAATTTATTTCAGCCCAAGAAGCTGGAAAAGTTATGCTTTTGGAGAAGAAAATCAAAAAGTCGAAAACTATCATTTTCATTTCATGTACTTTGTTCGTTGTGTTTGTCGTAAGGATCATGAAGTGAATGTATGTAAGGATCAAACACTTTAGGAATCAATGTATGAATTGAATGTTTGTTGTTTTAGTACTTATGGAGTTTGAATTACAAGTTTATGTATTATGGAATTTGTATTTTGTAATGAAGTTGTAGTACTTATGGAGTTTGAATTATGTATTATGCATTTGGAGAGTAGTTGTACAGGGGAAAAGAATATATGTTCATTTGGTCGCTCTTATGGCCGTGAAACAATATTGTTGTTCTACAATGGTCAAGGGGTGAAAACCCACGTTGAGGAAAATCCATATCCATATTGAACATATGCAATAACTTCTGTATGCCTAAAAGGGACTGCACAGATGACTATATCAGTCACTATGCTACTAGTGTAATAGCAAATGAATATATGTTCACCAACTATTAATTAAGGGCATGTAGAGGAGCTACTAAACATTGAAAATGCTATAATAGAGAACTGAATATATGTTCACCAGCACTAATTAAAACTGGAACCATAATGCATTACCAACATAATAATAAGCAGTAGTAAAAATCTTACTGGAAATAATAAGTAAACAATCTTACTGTCCTTACCAAAATTTGGACAGCAAGCAGTGATTTTGACAGCAAGTAGTAATAAAAATCTTCACCAAACTCAACCCAAAATAACAAGAAATGCATTACCAAACATTAAGTAAAGATTGGAAATAAACATCACAAAAATCTGGACAAAAACGAAACATTAATGCTTCACCAAACTTCATAACTTAATACCAACTTCAAGGTAAAAACAAAAATAAACAAAATAAACATAAGCATTCATTGTTTTGTATCTACCAAATTCAACCCAAAATAAACATAAACATTCATTGTTTTGCATCTACCAACTTCAACCCAAAATAAACAAAACACATGCATTGTTTTGCATTTACCAACTTCAAGTAAAATAAACAAAAGTGGACAACTTTTTGCACTATCCAGAACACATCAAATCTGGAATTTTTTATTAGCTTTTTTTGTCTTCAACTTGCCCACCTTCTTCTGTCTCTCTCTTTCCAGCTGATTGCCAGTGACAACTTCTTTTCCTTTCCAAGTGAGCTTAGTAGGTGAGTAAGGCAAATTTGTAGGCTCACTAATTCCAGCATGATCACCTCTAAAAGATATAACTCTATTTCCAGTTGCTCTTTGTTGATTCATCCTTATCTTCAGTTTTGTGCAATTTTCAGATATGACTTGAGGCCTTATATCTGGATCACTTTCAGGCTCTCTAGCAGGTCCAAATGGTTCATACTGTTGTTGTGACAGTCCAGGTGTGGACATGAAATTGTATTCTTCATCTTGTGTTGGTCTAGGGGCTGAGCTATTAACATCAAAATCTTCTATATGGGCTTCTTCAACTTCTTCTTCAAGTTCTTCTTCAGTCTCTTCCTCAGTTCTGCCCCTTTTTCTCTTCAATGTTGCCCCTTGTTCTCCTTCAACAAACTAAAAATACAATGTTTATGTGCAGTTAACTACATAGTACTAATAACATTGAGATATGTAAATGAGTAATGTTCTTACATTGCATGTTCTTGCATTGTGAGTTGTTTCACCACACTTACTACAAGTCATTTTAGTTCCTTTTCTTGAGTGAGCCCACTCTCCAGCTCTTTTAATTGATGCATTCTTTTCCCTAGTTCTTTTGGTTTTTGGTCTTCCCACTGTTTTCACAAGGTCAGGTGGATCCATTGCATGTTCTGGCAATACATTCCAGAATTGTTCACCTTTTACAGGCATCAATTTTGCCCTATATGTCATCAAGTAAGCTTCCTTACTGTACCACCAATTAATTTCATTCCTTGGTTCTATCTTCTGGTACAACATAGCTTTGATGGCATGAGGGCATGGAATGCCAGTCAACTACCATGACCTACATGTGCATTTTTTCTCCACCAAGTTCACTGTGTGCCTATCTTCACCCTCAGAAACTTCATATCCAAGATCACCATTGAAATCAACACTACATAATTGAGTTATTCTCATGTATGCAGTTAATAGTTTCATGCAATTAGGACTGTAATCAGTAGTCCATTTGCTTGCATCCTCTTCCTTCTCTCTTAGCCTGTTCATTATCTTGATTCTTATATCTTCAAGTATTTTCAGGATTGGCTTACCTCTTGCTTCCAAGATCCAAGAGTTGAAGGACTCTGTGAAATTATTATCCACCATTTGATTTTTGCATATAGTATCCAAATATGCCCTGCACCATGTTTGTGGTGGATACCTAAGCAAATCCTTGGCAGCACTTTTTGACAATGCACCAAGTGCACTCAACTGATCCTTGAAATCTTCCTCATAAGTACTCCAAGCAGCCCACCAAAGCAGTTTCTTCATCTCTCCTGACCTAAATCTCTTCATCCAGTTGGCCTCAATATGCTTAACACAATACCTATAATCAATAAAAATGAACAATTAGTTAATATATTCAAGAGAACAAAATATTTACCTGTGGTTAGACAAAGGAAGGACATTTTGACTGCTTCTATCAGTTCCTGTACATGTCAAATAAGTAAATATACAGTTACAAACTATTATATAAAGAAGACAAAATTATTCAAATAAACAGAAAAAAATATTTACCTTCTGCATATCAGACATAAAGGTGACAGTTTCACCATCTTTCAAATTTAATGAATTGTTCAGAAGTTGTAAATCCATGTCCTAGTTGTCTCTTTATCAACAACAGCCCATGCCAATGGATAAAAACAATTCTGAGCATCTTGTGCCATAGCCACCAAAAGTTGTCCCTTGCATTGACCCTTCAAGAAGGTTCCATCTAGTCCAATAAAGGGTCTCAAACCTTCTTTCCATCCCAACTTCAAAGCATTAAAGCAGATGTACATCCTAAGGAACTTTCTTTTACCTTGTTCCAATGCATCCTTTGATAAATTGATCACAATATCACTACCAGGATTGCTTAGCCTAAGCTCATTTGCATAAGTCTCAATTCTGTTGAAATCATCTAAGAAACTTCCCTGCAATTTTTGAAGGGCCATCCTCTTGGCTCTTTTCAACTTAGAGGTATTAACATTCAAGTTGAACTGATCCTTCAAGTCTTTTCTCATATCCTTTAGCTTGTACTGAGGATTGTTCTGCAATTTACTCTTGAAATATTGTGCTAAAGTACTAGTGCAAGCTCTAGGATTTTTAAATGCATCGTCACAATTGTGATTTATTTTCAGTGTTTTAACCTTGAAACCTGGACCTTTACCATCTTGTGAAATAAGCAGGACAAATGGACAACCAATCATGCATTTATACCTTAGTCTAGTTCTGTCACTTTTTTCCACTACTATAGGCTTGGAATTTGCAAGAGAATACAAATTCACAATTTTTCTTGCCTCATTCAAGTCCTTGAAAGTCATGGAGGGATGAAGTTCTTTGTAGTGACTGAGATCAGCATTTACTTCTTTACATTTCAGCATCTTAATAAGCTCTAACTCATCAAAGTTATATTCATCATCACTAGACTGGTCATCATCAATTTCTGTCTCAGCATCAGTTCCATATTCACACTCTACCAAGCATGCTTCACTATGGTGAATAATATTTGGTGCATAAACAGTTTCCTCAAAATCATCCACAGCAAAGAAATGAACCACCTTAAATTGTTCATTTAATAGGCATTGGAGTGTCTTAATTCCTTCAGATCCCTCAAGCAAGTAAAATTTCCCAAAAGGCCCTTTCACTAGTATTTGTTTCACAAGCACAAATCCTAAATTTTTTGTGTACTCTTCCACTATCTTATCATAGTCTAAGAGATCTGCACTAATGTCTCTCCTAGTAGCAACATACTTCTTGTCATATACTAGTAGTGGTTTTGTACTCCATTTACCCCCATAATGCAACATAAGGTCAACCAAAAGATCTTTCATATTGAACTGAGAAAGAAAAGCAGACATAAATGAATAAGAAACACAAACACACAAGAGCTAAATAAATAAGTCATTACACTTTAGAAATCTATACTAAAAGAGAAAAAACAAACAGTGGCCACAGATTTATTACAACATAATGAATGGAGTGAAAATAACTCAACAAACATACATGAATAAGATACACAATAAATAAGTCATTACACTTTATAAAACATACCGGAGCTAGAACATAGTTTAAGGGTATATGTGAGCTATTTTCGATAGTTCAAGGATATTTTTGAGCATTTTCCGTTGTTTAATGTAGTCATATCATAAGGGCATTTGAGAAATTTAAGCAAAACCCAAGGGTAATCACTGATATTGACATCTATATATTAGAAGCCTTTTTGCCAATCTATCTCATTCATTACAAAGCAAAAAATCCATTGCAAAAGAAAGTAAAAAAAAATCCATTGCAAAAGAAAGTAAAAAAAAATGTCTCTAATAACAGAGGAGATCAGAGCCAATGCAACTGAATTCTACACTGGAAATGATATCTGTCAAGAAAAATCAAAGTTCTTGTTAACAGAAATGAACCTCCCAAATGGTCTTCTCCCTATGCAAGACATGTTAGAATGTGGCTATGTAAAAGACATTGGCTTTGTTTGGCTCAAATCCGAGAAAAAAACAGAGCACAAATTTGAAAAAATTAGAAGATCAGTCCAATATGCAACTGAAGTCACAGCTTATGTTGAGCCCAATAAGATCAAGAAACTTACTGGGGTTAAAGCTAAAGAGCTACTTATGTGGTTAACACTTACTGAAATTTGTATAAGACAACATTCTCAAAAGATTACAAAAAGGCCATAATAAACAATGAAAAAGGGCATTTGGTTTTTCTTATCTTTAGTTTTTGTCAACTGCAAATATTAGTATATTCAACTATTGCATAAAACACAGTCCATAATAAACAGAGGGCATTTAGGATAAACAATAGGACCACAACATATAATAAACAATAGGATCACAACATATAAGACAACATTCTCAAAAGATTACAAAAAGACCATAATAAACAATGAAAAGAGTCATTTGGGACCACACACATCAAATTCAAACTAGGACTAAACAATATATATTCATATACAAGTCCATTAGATACTACTACTTTAACTAAAGTATTCCCTAAATCTAACCTTAACAGAATAGAACCACAACATATGAGACAACATTCCCTAAATCTAACCTTAACAGCTGCGAAGATCACTTTGAAAACCAGGCACGAAATCAACTTTGAAATCCAACCGCAAAATGAGGGAAATCTGTGAACCCTGGAGAGGACTAAACAAAAGATTCTTTGCTTAATTCAAATAAACAAATAATTTTTCCCTAAATCTAACATACCGGAATATTATAAACAAAGTCGGAAACCCTAACTATCCACAGCTTTGAAATCGCAAAACATAATAAAATAAGAACAAAGATTTACTAACCTACAGCCGTGAAAATCCACTTTGAAACCCCACCGCGAAATCAACTTTGAAATCCAATGGCGTCCATGAGAGGAAATCTGTATAACCCTAGGGAAAATCGTATTAGAGAAAGGGGAAATCGTCTGATGTATTAGAGAAATGAGAATGGGTGAAATTGTATCTCTTAAGAAAAATGAGGGCAAAATTAGTAATTAGGTCTTATGAGTCTATGTGGAGGTGAGAGTTGTTTGGTGCTTATGTGGCATCCACGTGGCGTTCATGTGGCGTCCACATGGCACTTAACACACCTCTGTTAATAGTAACGGTAAATGTGACCCAATATTTTAACGGAAGGGTACTTTTGTGCCATAACATAGTTTAAGGGTATATGTGAGCTATTTTCGATAGTTCAAGGGTACTTTTGAGCCTTTTCCGTTAAGACTATAATTGCTTAAAGATGAAGCTTGTGACTAGATAATCTTGTGATCTAGATATGTATGATGATTGTAAGAAGTAAAGCTTTGAGAGTAAGGCTTGTAGTCATGAATGATGATCACTAGGGCCTTGAGAGTAAAGCTAATATGATTAACTATGGATGCTAAGGCTTTGAGAGTAAAATCTATATGAGAATGGAAGGCTAATGAATAGAATTGTGATGAAAGATCTTTACCTACCTAATCTACCTAATGAATGTTTGAATGTATGAAGTGATAAAATCACTTGAGTCATGATTATTTCCATGTCTAATGTAGAATTCTAGATATGGTATTAAGCATGAATATGATATGTTATGAAAGGCTCTCTCGCATAGAATGATTCTAGGTTGAAAGGCTATTCTCACCTAAAATGAATCTAAGTCCAAGGACTATGAAATGTGATGAGGTTGTGGTGATTCCCCTAAAAGACCTTTATATGATAGAAATGTGAGGTGAGTTCCCTTATTCCTAATTAGTTAAACATGAGGTGGTTACCCATGTCATGATATGGGGAGTGTGAGGTGATTACCCTTTATGTATGTATGACTCCCAAGGCAAGCGGTGATTACCCATTAGCCTTTATGTTGATCATGGAGGTGATTACCTATTATCCTTATTAATGCATATGGAGGCGAATACCTATATCTCATTAAAATGAACATGGAGGCGAATACCTATGATTCATTGATATGTATGACTAGAGGTGATTCCCCTTGTCTTTATGATTCCATGATATGTATGACTAGAGGTGATTCCCCCTGTCTTTATGATTCCATGATATGTATGACTTGAGGTGATTACCCTTGTCCTTTATGATGAGCTAAACATGTATGACTTGAGGTGATTCCCCTTGTTCCTTGTGATGAGCTTAATATGAGATCAAAAAGATGATCAATATGTATGAAAGCCTAAGGTGGTACTTAGTGTGAGTGGGATTATGGGGTCTTACTCATACATTGCACAAGTATGACTTGAAGCTAATTATGAGGTGTTGCTCTTATATGTTGTATGCTTAGTTTGGATTGTTGCCATAGTTGCCTTCCATGCTATGATTGACTAAAGGTGAGAGATTCCCTTGTCTATGAGAAGTAAGCTAAAGGATAAGATCAAATATGATAAAGAGGTATGATGGCCTAAAAGTGATACTTAGCCTAGATGGGATTATCGGGTCTCATCTATGCATTGCACAAGTATAACTTGAAGGTTACTTAAGAAGTTTCTCCTATGTTAAGAGGAATTGAGTATGGACTAAGCTTATGAATATGTGGTATTTCCTATGTTGTTGGATTATTCCTTATGTTGACTTATGCTCATGTTATGCCTATGTTGGAGATTATGCTTATGATTATGTTATTATCTCTTATGCTTATGACTTATGGCTTATATTGGCCAACACTTTTGTTATGCTCTTATGATGTTATGCTAGCTATCATATTTAGTACATTTTGTACTAACGCATACTCTTGCCTACATTCTTATCAAATGTAGGGTTCAGTGATTTTGAGTTTCATTCTTGAGGATAGGTTTCTAAGAGTGCAAGACAATGGTAATGCTTCTGACTTCTCCTTACTGCAGTACATGATCAACCCCAAATAGATGTTGAATCTAATGGCTTTCCATTCCTGATGCTAAAGAAATAAAAAAAGTGGTGTTTGAATTGAATGGATATAGTACTAGTGGTCCGGATGGATTCACATGATATTTCTATCAAACTTGTTGGGATATTGTTGGAGAAGACCTAATTGGTGTGGTGCAATCATTTTTAGGGGTAATACCTTACCCAAATCCATCACCCATACTAATTTGGTTTTAATTCCCAAAAAGGAGCAGATTCAAACTTGCATAATAGAGTTTGAACAACATCATTAACAAGGTGATTTAAAGTACTCTGCATAATAGATTAGAAGTTATTCTGCCAAGACTGACCTCTCAAAACCAATCTGGATTTGTGAAAGGTAGGAATATCTCTAAAAATGTTCTTCTTGCACAAGAAATAATAGGTGATATTGGAAAAAGGGGAAACCCTGCTAATGTTGTGATTAAACTGGACATGGCAAAAGCTTATGATAGAGTTAATTGGAGGTTTCTGGTGAGAGTATTAGAGAAGATGAACTTTGATGCTAATGTAATGAATTTGATATGGAGACTTGTTGCAAATAATTGGTACTCTATCCCCATTAATAGTAAAGCTCATGGGTTTTTACACTCTACCAGAGGGGTAAATCAAGGAGATCTGTTATCCCCTGCTTTATTCATTATAGTTGCTGAGGTTCTATCTAGTGCCTTGAATCAGTTATTCTACAATCATTCTACAATCCTGAGTTCAAAGGCTATGGGATGTCTAAGTGGAGTGACAACCTAAATCATCTTGCTTATGCAAACGATACTATTATTTTTGTTGCAGCTGAGAAAGAGTCTTTACTTTTGATTATGGGGATATTGAAAGACTATGAATGTCAATTTGGGTAGAAGATTAATATGGATAAGAGCTTATTCTATATGTATAGCAAGGCAGCAAACAATCATACTCAAGTGGTTGAGGAAGCTACAGGTTTGACTAAAGGTGAATTTCCATTAATTTACTTAGGATGTCCTATTGATCATGCTAAAGAGAAGAAAATCCACTTCAAGGAGCTAATTAAAAAAATTTCAAAATAGGTTACAACTGTGGAAAGGAAAATTATTATCCTTTGGGGGGAAAAGCAGTTCCAATTTCTCATGTTTTACAAAGTATGCATGTTTATCTCATATCTGTGTAATTAAAGAGATTCATAGAATCTTTGCAAAATTCCTATGGAGTTTTAAAGATGAAGGAAGGCCAAAACACTGGGCGGCTTGGGAAGATATTTGCTTGCCAAAGGAGGAAGGTGGACTTTGCTTCAAGTCCCTATTTGATGTTTCCAAAGCATTATGTGCTAAACTGTGGTGGAATTTTAGAACTAAGAATTCCTTGTGGTCCAACTTCTTGTGCAATAAATATTGTAAGAGGCATAGACCTCAAACTGTGGAATGAAAGGGAGGCTCACAGGTTTGGAAGAGAATGTTGCATGCCAGGGATAACATTGATCAAGAGATCTGGTGGAAATCTAGGTGTGTCCAGTCAAGCTTATGGTATGATAATTGGACCCAATTGGGTGCTTTGTACTATATTCTACCTATCAGTAATGGTCTTGACAACAATCTGGAAGAGGTCAATCAAATTACACTAAATGGAAGAAGGATTATTGATTTTTTAAAGGAACTGCTTAATGAGGAAATATGTCACAACGTGCTAAAGGTGTTGGGTAATTATAAAGTATTAGAAGAGAGAGATTTTCCATGGTGGATGCCTAATCTTAAAGAGAAGTTCACTGTTAATACAACATGGGAGATCATGAGAAACAGAAAAGAACCTCAAGAAGGCATACTGAACATTTGGGAAAAAGGAATACCCTTCAAAGTCTCTTTCCTGTTGTGGAGAGTTTGGTTGCAGAGAAGTCCTATTGGAGAGGTCCTTGTAAAGAATAGGATTACTAACTCAATGATCTGTTGTTGTTGTGATCATGATGCTCCAGAATCCTTCAACCACCTATTTTTTTCATGTCCTAATGCTAAATTCCTATGGCAGTGGTTTACAGGGGCAGCAGGGCTACATGGTCCATTTGTTCAGCTAAGACAGACCATATATAAATGGTGGGAAGGGGAATGTGTACCCAAGTTAAGACCCTTGTATAAAGCTGTTCCTGCCTCCGTTATATGGCAACTTTGGAAGAGGAGACATGTGATAAGACATGGAGGCAAGATGTCTCAACACTCTATGATAATGGAGGTCAACAGAAACTTATTTCTGATGGCTAAATACAGGTATCCTTGACTTGTAGGCATGCCTAATTATTGGCCACTTATAGTTCAATTTCTGGAAGCCTACACACCTCTGATTCACAACACAATTGTAAGGTGCATATGCCCTGTAGTGGGTAGCTCTAAATGCAATACAGATGGGTCCTCTAAAGGTAACTTGAACATCAGCACTACAGCTTTCTGTGTAAGGGATGACAGGGGTGACTTGGTGGTAGCACAAGCAAAAAGGTTAGATCTATGCTCAATCTTAGAGGAAGAAGTTCAGGCTTTTAAAGAAGGTCTCCTCTATTGTTTGAATCAAAATTATATTCCCCTTAAGACTCTTTGGTGATTAAAAAAATCTTGGATGGCATATGGGAAGTACCATGGGTAATTTCAGAAGAGATAAGGGCCATGAAGAGGGAGCTGGAAAATAAAGATGTTATTGTGGTGCATACCTATAAAGAAGGAAATCAGCTAGCTGATTTTTTAACTAATCTAGCTTTTAATTTCGCAGGTCAGCAGGTGATTCAATTTAATAATTTCCAGGAGTTGCCAATAACTTCTAAAACAATTCTTAACATGGACAAAGCAAGCATACCAAATATTAGGAAAAAAAAGGTGTAGCACAACAATTTCAAAAACCTTATAACACACCAAAGGCTCTAACAGGAAGATAAACTATCACATATTCAAGATTCTACAGATGAATCAAAATTCGCACAAAGTAAGCTGAATCAGAAGAGTAATCGAAGCACCAGAAATAGCACAGCAATTCGCTTGAAGAACGAGTTGATCAAGAATATATACCTGGTCGAGATAAAAAGAGGAGCATTACACTCAAATCCATGTATTGAGGAAGTGGTAATAGTTCCATTTGGAATTCAACCTGCACAAGACAAAGGAAATAGGTTAATGTTCAACTGATTGACCTGATCTGTTGGAAGAGCTGAATCGGAAGCCTTACCTTGGGAACAACGACAACAGTACACCTTGGAGTGGAAGAAGTCTTCATTGAGGATGTATCCATGGCATTTGTGAGAGTTTTAAATGCTTAAGTGTATATCCCTCAATCTCCCTGAAGTTATTGAGTTGCTGGGATGAAGAAGACCATCGGAAACTTCATCGATGGATCAAAAATGGTGAAAGGGCATATCTGATGGAGCTTCAAGCATCTGATATTGTCGGATGATTGTTATGTTTTTTTGTAATTGTGTTTCTCTTTTTAGTGTAGAATTGGGCTTGGGTCATTTGAACCCAATGTAAGACTTACATTTTATAATAAATGGGTTATGCCCCATGTTCAATGAAAAAAAAAAAAGGCATTGAGGACACTAATTATTGATCAAAATAGGCCTCAAAGGAGTATAAATTTACCACTCATCACCCCATCTTTTATCGACCCTGAGTCAATTCTGATTGGATTTTAGAATTAGTTTTCGAGCTTTGATTAAAATTTGTGAATTATGAAAGTTTTTGAATTCCAAAGGCAAAAGATTTTTGAAAGTGATTTTTGGTGTCTTTTGGAGTTTCAAGTCTCAAAATGGAATTTCATCCGTCCAAAAATGTGGAATTTGGTCTAAGAGACTTATCGGTTTCAGATTTAGAGTCCTTTCATCGATTTGAGGTCCTAAGTTGGAAATTTGTGAAATTTTAACCTTTGGATTGACTTTGGCCAACATTTAGGATTCGGATGCTCTCATCAGATTTCCACTAGTCCCATTTGATTAGGGGGTGATTTTAGGCCTAGATGAGGTCTTGGTTAAATTTTCAAAGGTCCCGAGCTTGAATTGACCTTTTTAGATATTTTGTTCATTTCTTTTGACTTTCACAAGTTTCGGGAAAACTTATATTAATTTTTAATAGTTTTATTGAGTTCAGAACATCAAATATAATCAAGTAGTATATATGGTTTGTGTGTATAGGGTTCTGAATGAATCACGAAGGTCAATTCGATGATTTTGTTATTGGTTGTGTGTTGTTAGTGTCTAATGCCTTCGTTTTTGCGATGGGATCTTTGCTTTCGAGAAAATCATGTTAGTGAGGTGGGCTTGCGTTTGTTAAGGGTCAGGTGGGCTGACCCTCACTTTTGTGAAGACCTCATCACTTTCGCGAGGGATGACTCGCGAAAGCGATGGCCATTCACTAAGTGGGTTACTTTTGTGACCCAGTGGCCATGAACGCAATAGTTGCATAAGTCAACCTAGGCCACTTTAGCGAGATATGAGAGGGTTTTTGATAGAAAATTCTGGGGTTTTACCCCGAGTTTTGAAAACCCCTTAGAGGTGATTATAAATAGATTTTCCATGGTGAATCATTTGGGTAAATCTTTGTAACGCTAAAACTTCAATTCCCTTTGATTATTTGTGGAATTTAACATTAAAACCTGAGATTTTGATTACGAAATTGCAAGGTTTTTCAAGAACTTGAGTTATAGAGTTAAATGGTGATTTTGAACTAATCTTAACTCCTTTTTCGAAATCATTTTCACCAATGAGCTCCAAAGGCCTTGAATAATATTTCAAAGTAAAGATTTTTGAATTCAAACGTTATTTTCAGAATTGGGTTTTGAGTTGATTTTACCCATTTTTAAAAGTGTATGATATGGGTGTTGTTTTTCTAGAATCTTATTGTGATTACATGATTGGATTAGAGTGTGTGGCTTTTGACATTGTTCGGAAAGGAAGGGCTCAAGTCTTGAATTGACTTTTGATTGATTAAGGCAAGTGAACTTCTAAACCTTGTAAAACATATAAAATCTTGTATTCCCTTCATTATGTATGTTGGGGAGTAATGAGAATGAGGTGATGGGCTCACTTATTGTACTTGATTAATCTTAATGACTAATAGGGAGATTAATGAGAAAGGCAATGTGTTGATAGTTGTGCTTTGTGAATTGCCTTGTTTTGAACCTTAGTTTGTTTATTGATGAAATGCTTTGATGGCATTGCTTGAGTTATTGTTCTTTCTTATGGTGTGGAATTACTTATTTGTATTGATTTATATGCATTGTGTTGAGACATGTCTTGATTATGCTGAAGGGAAATGGTTTCAGCAAGTAGGGCTGGGCATAAACATCGAGAAATCGAAACACTGAACCGATCCGAATTATTTCGATATTTCGGTTTTGATATTTCGATTTTCGGTTCGGTATTCGATATATTTTCATATTTTTTGGTATTTCGGTTCAGTTTTCAGTATGTAATTTTGTATTATTCGGTATTTCGGTTTACCAAAATATATTATATTATATTTATAATATTATTAATTTTATTAATATTAAATAATAAATAGGCAAAATTAGGTCAAACTTTTCACTTTTTAGCTTTTACTTTTCAAACTTTTCACTTTTCTTAGCAGCCACACATCACTTATCAATCACTTCCCACGTTAGTTTTCACTTTTCAGCTTCCAACTTTCCAGTTCGGCAGTTCCACTTCCCATGTCTTCCGGCGACCGGTCAATCAGCAACAAGCCAACGATCGGCTGACCAGCACGCAGGCAGTGCGCAACATTGCAGCAGGCCAGCACGCAGGCAACACGCACCGCACAGTAGCGACCAGCATCACGCAGCAGCCGACCAACGACTATAACAAAAAGTCAAATCGAAATAACATAAATTGAAACGAAATAAAAAAAACTGAACCGAACCGAAATAATTCAGTTCGGTGTTCGATACACGTGGTACAAGAACCAAAAACCAAAAAAATTGAAACCAAACCAAATTACCGAATGCCCAGCCCTATCAGCAAGTAATATTATATAAGGCCAAACAGAAATGGTTCCGATTAGTGATATTGTGTCAATAGGAAATGGTTTCGACAAGTGACATTATATAGAATGAAAGGGAAATGGTTCTGTCTAGTGATATTGTGCTAAAGTTTAATGGTTCGGCAAATGATACTATATAAAGACGATGGGAAATGGTTTCGGTGTGTAATATTGTGTCGAAGGAATATGGTTCCAGCAAATGATACTATATAAAGCCAATAGAAAATGATTATAGCTAGTGATATTCTGTCAATGGAAAATGGTTTCCAGCAAGTGTTTGACTATTCTGGTTTGATGAAATTTATACTTGAGATTCATCTACTTTGTACTTGAGATCGATCTACTTGATACTTGAGATTGATCTACTTGATACTTGTGAATGATCTACTTGATAATTGTGATTGATCTACTTTATACTTGTGATTGATCTACTTTATACTTATGATTGACATACTTGATATTTGTTGGTTGTTGAATGTAACTGTTGGACTATGATTGTTAAGCCTTGAGAAATATTAATTGTAAGCTAATAGGTTGTAATTTCGGCGGTCTGATTGGGATGAGAGGAGTACTCATATTCTAACTTAATCTTACCTTGTTTAGTGGGTTACTTGTTGAGTACCGTGTAGGTTTGAACTCACTCCTTGTTTCTACATCTGTGTAGGTTCCGAGCCCGAATCCATGTGACCTTCTCCTTCATCTATTTCTGAGGCTTTATAAAGATATATTGAGAGGTAGTTGTTTGTCATCCCGACGGGCCCTCTCGTTCCTTATTTTATGCTTTGTGCTATTCGAGAAAAAAATACATTGAGACTTGTATTTATCTTACAATTTTGTATTTACATTAGTGGCTTGTACACATGACAACCAAATTTTGGGAGTGTTTTACGAATTGAATTAGTTTTCCATACTTATGTTATTATTGTCTTGTATTTCCGCATTGTCTTTCGTATTGTTAAGTTAAGGCTGACTTGTCTTGATGGGATAGACGAGTTTCATCACATCCACATTTAGATCGCACATTGTGCCTTTTTTCAATTTCTTAAATCACAATTAACACTCCAAATTTCACTATGTATTTCATATCCAATTTACACCTCATTAGTGTACTCTCTTTTGAACCCATCTTTTTTCATATACAAATTTCACCTTGAAAAAATATACATGCTTTTAATTTTATGAAAGTACACATGAAACTCGTCTTTTTATTCCTTAGCAAATTTTTTGTGTTTTTTTTTTTTAAAATTAAAGAGCGATAAATATGTGTATTTCAACAAATTTTAAAGTTATAGAAAATAAATTATAATTACAAAAAAAAATATGAAGAAACATAATTTTATTGATAAACAATAATTAGTTTACAATTTGTTCCTCCCCTTGATTCTTCTCTCCTAAGATTTCTCCGTGGTTCGAGGGTCGTTAGTGGCGTAGTTACCGAACTAGACTGATGTGGAGAGCCCTGTCATATATATTGATCTAATAATTATGAATATTCCATGAATTTATGGAATTTTCTAAATCTTGATCTTTTTGAATACCCAAGAGTTTATGGATATATTCAAAAGAATATAGATATGAACTAGGATTTAGGGTTGAGTAGCCTCCAACCATCCTAATTAGAACTAACGCACCTTGTATAGTAACTTAAATTGAACACGTCTTATAAAGTCTCATAAAATTTTAATATGTCCACAACGTGAAAATTGTGAATGATGTAGTCACGATTAGATTCATAATCCAATTAAATGAGAGAATAACTCTTTCCATGTAACATAATAATGATATTAGTATGAAGGACAAATTGTCTTTATAAATTTATTACATAAAATAAGAAAAGATGGAAATTTTATATAGAAATATGATTCTAAAAGTTGAATGTGATACATCAATGATAAACAAAAAAATATCATACGTTAATTTTAGGGAAAACTACATTATTTGGACACAAAATGGATTACATAACTCATCCTTAAGTAACTCATTGAATACCCATTTGGCCCAAATTAATTACAAAGCATGCCCCCTTTAGTTTAGGCCCAAATTGACGCTCATGTCATTTGTCCAAAAAAAAGACATGAGTTATGTTTTTAAACATATTAAAAAGTTACATTTGGGGAGTAGTATTGAGCACCGATTTGGGGACAAGTTGAGTTAAGATAATTCAAAGTCTCTATAAACCGTGTAGCCAACATGGGTAGAGAAGGGTCATACTTTTTAAATGATTACTTAATGCTTTTAGCATAGACTAGTAGATCTGCTTAGTAGTTAGGTTTTATACCCCCGGCAAGGTATAGGACGGCTCTGGCAGCGTGAGGCAAGACGTTGTATCATCACACAGCTCATAGTGATGGTTCTCGGTTAGAGAAACTCCCACAAAGATATTTTGTATTGTTATATACAGAGTACCTGTATTTTAATGTACAAACCAAGTTGTTGTATTTTTCAATACACTGAGTTGTTTTCTAAATGTTTTAAAGCTTTTCTTTATATTGCATTTATATTATTGTATTATATTGAAATGAGTTGAGTTGAGTTGAGACCAGGTAAGTTTCTTTAGTTCCACTTTCAAGGTTATGTCTTATTTAGATTTATCCTCACATGCTTGTAAATTTAATGTACTGACACCATTTGGCCTGTATCGTTTCATGATGCAGATACAGGTAATCAGGATCAGGATCTAGCGCTTCGTTGATCCAGTTGAGTATTTCAGAGTCATTTGGTGAGCCTCCTTGCTTTCCGGAGGATCCCTTTATTATTGATTTATCATTTCAGTTGTTAGGATGATCGGGGGTCTTGTCCCGACATCCCTCATAGTATTAGAGGCTTCATAGATAGATAGTTATTAGTTTATTCGTCTTGTTCATTTCAGTTGTTTTTATTATAAGACTTGAGTTTCCTTATTGACCAGTTGAATGTTTTCTTTTATAACATTCCAGTTTATTTCATGAATTTATCTTTGTTGAGTAAGTCTTCCGCTGGGTAGTAAGTTAGGTCAACGATTCGCTTGGGGCCAACAATAGTTCTCGAGTAGCAGTCCCGTCCAGGGTATAGGCTCGGGGCATGACACAACCCCTCTTCTTGTGCCTATGAGTGCCTTAATCAAGAGAACCATACAATGAAGAAAGTTTATATAATGAACACTTCCAATTATCATGACAATCAATAAACACAAAACAATTTTAATTGTAATGGCACTCGATTATTCCAATTCAGTTGAATCAATAGGTATATAAATCCAACTTATACTAGGAAGATAAAACATACAAGTTTAATAGTTGAATTATTAATAAAGATAAAGTCGAATAACAATGTGAAAATAAAACAATCTCATAAGAAATGGTGTTACATTGTAATTAGCAAAACTAAAACGTCATCGTACAAATAACTCAAATAGTATAGAGATGAATAATGGAAATGCAAAAACATAAAGCTAGAAAGTATTATGTCTATATTCTTAAAGATAAAAACAAAATTTGAACCAAAATTATTCAATTCATCCAAAAAAAAAAATATGACATGAATGTAGTTGCACTATCATACATTGCCAACAAACAATTCACAATCTGAATTGCAGGTAGCAAAATTAAAGTTTATGTTAAAGATCTAATTAATCATAGTCATTTCAGAAAGTAGTTGTTGAGACAATAATGTCTAGCCTTCCTACATTTCTCAAGCTATCATGTCTATATCCATATCAATCACTTTGATGTTACCCCCTTCAGCACATCCAACTATAATTCTACAAAAATATGAATTTTAGCCACGTGATAACCGTGGCTAAATAGTACATAAACAGTGGCTAATATTCCTTTTCTTTTTTCATTTATTGTTTTTGTACTATCATTAATTACTTTTGTTCATTTTACATCTATTGCTTTTGTCTTATTATTAATTATTTTTGTTCTTTTCTTTTCTCATTTTTTTTTTCATTTTATCCTTTGTTAGAGATACTCCCTATGTCCCTTTTTACTTGTCTGAATTTTTCTAATTTGATATCCCTTTTTAAATGTCAATTTTAATAAATAAACAAAGGATAATTTATTTTTTCTACTTACCCTCAATTTATTATTGAGTTAATGTCTTTGAAAAATATAGTGAGTAAATATATTTGGAATCCTATCAATTAATATGGTAAAATAGCAAACTCATTATACCAATCAATATTTTCTTAATAGGTGTGTCAAGTCAAAAAATTTTCAAGTAAAAGGGACAGAGGGAGTACCATTTGGTAACATTTATTATTTTTTCTTTCTTCTTTTCTTGTCTTTTTTTCCTTTATTTTGCTAGTTTTTCTTCGTTTTAATTTATTTCTCTCTTTCTATATTTTTGTATTTTTAAGAAAATAAAATAAGTACAAAAAATTAAGATACTAACTGACTACTTTCATATTAATAAAAATAAAAGAAATAAATAACTAGACTACACTAATAAATAAATAAGAAAAAAAAAATCAAAGTCGACTAGCTTGTTTATCAAAATCTAAATTGATGAAACATATATATTTTGCTTTTTTATATTTTTAAAGATAGAAAAATATTAAAAAGCTACTATTTCATTATTTTCAGACCATTAAAAATAAAAATAAAATAATAAACAAATCACAATAATTAAAAAAAATAAAATAACTAAGGAGTGTCTCATTAGAGAACTAGACTAAAATTTATGATGCCATGAAAATATTTAAATATATTGTGACTGGTATTATTGAGGATAAAGCAAACCTTAGTGATACCATAAAAGTATGTACATAACTATAATGTGACAGTTGTAGGAAACCTTAAAGATACCATACAATATATGAATATATCAAACACTCCTTAATGATATTCTGTCAGTATCTGATATGGTATGATTGTATCATTGAGAAATGAGTTGGTTGTACATGAATGGTTGCAGGAAATCTTAATAACATCATAGAAATATATCAATATATGAAATAGTCGGTAAAGATACCATGTTAGTATATGATATGGTGTGATGCTATCATTGAGAAATGAGTTGGTGGTACATGAATAGTTGTATGTAATAAAACTTAATGATACCATAAGAGTCCTTAATGATACCATAGGAGTATATGAATATACTCTTATGGTATCATTATAGAATGAGTAGTTTTCTAAATATATGAATGAATGAGACCTTAGAGTATTCATATACTATGATAGTATGATACATGATTTGAGAAGTGTTACCAATATATGAAATATAGTCCTTAATGATACAATGTCAGTATATGATATGTTGTGATGATATCATTGAGAAATTATGAGTTCCTCCTTTGAAGGCCTCTCCTTAGTCAAATATATCATGCTATTATATATATATATATATATAGTGTGTGTGTGTGTGTGTTGGGAGCTCCGATTGAGGTGATTCGGAGTTGTGGACATCCGGAATTTCTGTGGCTATGCATAAGAGAGTTCAGGAGGTGTTAGAGGCTCTTAGGTTGAGGTATATCTTGCTACGAAGGGGGTGCCTCATCTCTTTATTAGGTGTTTTGTTGCATGTGTTTTGTTGGGTTGTTTCAAGCATAGAATTGTGTCCCATTTTAGGGCACAATCCTAGTTAGTTCATTAGGACCTTTTGACAGAGTCTATTTCTAGCTTTCAAGTGTGGATCCCATAGTCCTATTTTGACTCAATTTTGGGTTCGTTTCTAATTATTGCAATTTTAGTGTCAAAATGTTTGTAATGACATGATGATCAATATTGTGATAGTGTGGCGGTGTTTGGAGGTATTTCAGAAGTTGATAGCTTGTGTGTGGTGGATTCAGAGCACTCATTTTGTCTTTGAGGTAAGCTTCGATATACTTTCTTGATTGAGTTTCTTAGATAATGCCTAGTGTAGATTTCATGTAATTTTGGGTTGTATTTTCTAGGTGTCTAGCTTTCCTCATGTTATTCCATCTTTTCTTAGATTTCTAGGACCCTTAAGCTTAGTGTGGGTGTTGGGATCCTTAGTTTAGACTTGAAGCTTCGCTTGGGGTGTAGATGATCTTGTTGATCGTTGTTAGGATAGATACACTGTGGCCTTGGACTATGTTGGACCTTCGGTGCTTTAGGATGTATTTTACCACCCTCAAAGTTATGATTTGCTCCTTATAGGTCTTATATTGGGTCGTTCTCCTTGCGTTGGTGCTTGTGACCTTGGTAGATCGTCGTAGTAGTGGTTTGGTCCTAGCTATGCTCAGTCTCTAAATAGAGTGGTTTGATTGTGGTAGGACGTCATCCCTTGAATTGTTTCTACTTTATTGATTTTAAATCTCTTCCTTGGTTCCTTTTCTTGTTGTTTAGTATTAAACTTGCTATGGTTGGATCCCATGTTAGTACTCTTCCCTTTGGTAGCAAGTTTTGATTGACTATATGGTTATTTGATTTGAGTACCTTGTTTTAATATTGGTGATAGCATGCATTGCATTATAGTGTGGTATCGGTTCTTGTATTGACAGATATATCATTCATGATGAAAAACTATTTTACTTGGCTTTTAAACTAAATTGGTTTTAGTGGGAGCCGTTCCACTACGATGACTTGCTTTATTGGATTTTGATATCATGAAGCGTCATGGACGTGCTCCTTTTCTACTTTAGATTTTAGAGACATCTAAGATGTGCTAATTTTTATTTGACTTGCCACTACATCAACGCCCTTTCTTGCATATTTTTTGGCTACTTTGAGGTCCTCTTCGGAGTCAACATGCCCCCGGGTCACTCTTACTAGTTGGGGGATTTATGCCCCATATAGTGGTCTATCTGGCTAGGCGGCTTTGATATACTAAGATCCTTTTCGGGTTTGACACGCCCCTAGATCACTCTTACTAGCTAGGTTGGGAGTGGACTGACTGGCTTGGCTGCCTAGAATGATTCGTAACTCTTACTAGATGGGTGGGTAGTTGACTATGGTCGTGGTTACTTTGGCTGGGAGCCTGGTTTTCACTTCTTGGGTTCGGATTTATGTTACTTATCTGATGGTCCTATTGCATCTTCTATATTCATATGCATTGCTCTCACCAGTATACTTGTTTGTTTCTTGTACCCTTCAGGTTTATGGGGGTCGATGGGTTATGTCTGTTTGGACCTTTTCAGGCTTACGGGGTCAGGTTAGGTTATTGTTTGACTATACTTTGCTATTTATTATTGTTTTATTGTTAGCTAATAGGATTTGACATTAGAATTTTGGTGGTGGGTCCTTCTGACCTTTGGAAGTTGTCTTGGTGTCTTAGTTGCTTGCGAATAGGATGTTGGCTTGCATTCCAAATACGTTCTTGACTCAGCTTCTTACTTTTTTTATCATGGTTTTATTCCTTATTGTTTGTCTATCTATGATAGTATCTCTTGTTTAGTTGATTGTGTTATGCTCTCCTTATTACTTGTTGTTTATGCTTGTGTTATCTTTTGAGCTCAGTCGGTTGTTGCCTATTGAGTACCATTTTTTCTACTCTATCTACACATCTTCCCGTACAGATTATAGTTTAGTTATCGTCGTTGATTTGGAGTCATGCTGAGCAGCTTGGAGTTTCAAAGACTTGGGTGAGCTCCTAGCATTCAGAGTTGCTATACTTATCTTGTATTTGTAGGAGCCTTGTAAGCCTCTTTTGGATTAGATTCTCAACTAGTGACTAATGTCAGGTTTTGGGATGGTTCTTATATTGTTTTTGTTGATTAACCTTTCTTTGCTTAATATAACCTTTTTACTTCTTATTATTGGCTTCCTCTTGGTAGCTCGTTGCTTATGGCTTCGGGCTAAGGGTTAGGCTTACCTACTGGTAGAATGTGATAGGTGTCATCATGACCTAAGAAATTGGGTTGTGAGGGTTTAATATCAGAGCCGTAGGTTGATTGGCATTGTTGGTGTGAGAGTAAATAAATAATAGAGTCTTGCAGATCAGTGTAGAGACGTATATATCTTATCTTTGGGAGGCTATCGAGCATTATTAGGAAATTCTATTTTTGACTTGTAACTTGTTTTGCACTTTGATAACCTCTGAAATTGTTTCTTTATAATCAATTCTCTCTTATATAGATAGCATGAAGCATTCGATAGACATGGCCAAAGCATCATCATATTCCACTAGAGTTTCAACACATGATTAGGCTAGGTTACCTCGGTCAAGCATGGACCTTGAGGTCAGAGGCATTCTTCAGCATTTAGAGAGTTTGGGGCAGCCCAAGATTTGGCAGGATCTTTGGCTACCTCGACATTTACAGTTAGGAGGTCAAGAATCCACCGAGGGTACGCCTTAGATAGGTGTAGTTCTTAGTGCAATGAGGATCTTCTCAAAGCAGATTTAGGATGACTAGCCCCTAGTAGGGTTCGTTGTCTATTTATGACTATGTATTGGGATTTATAGAGTGAGTTGGGCATAGCCACACATTGTTCCCTTCAGATCAGAAGTTGAGTCAGGAGTTCATCTGGGGTTGCCTTGACCACTACGGTTGGCGTCGGAGCATTTGATATCATCGGCATCTATATTTCCCTAGGTTATGAGTCATGTGAGGGTTGTGGGCAGGTGTGCCTTGAGACATATAGAGACAGTGTTAAGAGGCCTTGTCATCAGTACATCGGTGATAACATTCCCTTTTGAGGTAAATATTAGTTCACCGAGGGACAACTTTCTTCTCAACCTACCAAGCATATGAAGGTAGCATCTCAGGCCCCAGTGGATTTTGAGGTGGGTCACGGTGCCTACAAGAGGCAGAATTCATGCCACACTTCTAACAATGGTCATTCTAGACCTTCAGGTGTTAGGCCTCAAGTTACTCCAGTGTGGTCGTACGGCTAGTTACTTTAGGTGATGGTTTCCATGAATGCGGTGAGATAGGGCAGTATGTTTGAGATTTTCAAAAGGTACCATTGCAGTTGGTTGGGGGTGGTTCTGAGTCTGGTAGAAGTATATAGGGTAGATCATCATGTTCTTCACACCAGGCATCGTGCTATAGAGGTTGTTATAATTGTGGAGAGTTTGGCCATGGTCTAGAGAGTGCCCTAGGTAAGAGTTGGTTTTTTGAGTATTGCAGACATATGATACTTCCAGGCTAGGGTGGTCAGACCTAGTTGTGCCTGTGGGGAGCTTGGTCATCAGCCTACAACTTTTCCCTAACATGGGACCATGATGAAGGGTTTTCAGTTAATTAGTCTTATGGGTTATTGGCACCTTCGTTCAGAAGGGGTACCTTTAGTGTTGCAAGTGCTACATCTAGTGTTCATATTAAGGTCGCGCATGATCTGTTCTATGTTTCTGCAGGCCGGCCTAACTTTGAAGCTGTAGGTACCCCTTCTTTATATGCAATTTTGTGGTTTTACCCCTCTTTAGTTCCTATTTGTGTGATTTAGGGCTTTACTGCTCATTCAAGTTTATTTTGCATAGTACCTATCATTGGCTTGTTATGGCAGCTTGACTTGAGGTTTGTGATTGTGTTTGTGTATTGCCTCTTGTGGTTGATTTCATTTAGTAGTGGATTGATTAGGTTGTATCACTTTGATTGGGAGTAGTGGTTGGGTAGCTCCCCATACCTTTGCCTTGATAGTCCTACGTTGGTTGTGGCCTCGGGATTGCTGATTTCCCTTCCCCCCCTCATTATGTATTTTTGTCGTGATGTCAATCCTTCTTTAATAGGTGGCTAGACCAGCTTTGCCCGATTTGAGTTTGTGTGTTGTAAGGCCTAGTTGGCTTAGAATGTTAGCTTAGTTGTGTAACATCCCTTTTGAGTAGTTGTTAGAAGATTGTTAGTTTCTGGTTTTGTGTGTTTGGTAGTTTTCCTTATTTATAGTGGTAGTCCTTTTTGGTTGCCTCCTTCCTTTGCCTTCTTCTTTTCTAGATTGTGGAGTTGTTTTTTCACTTGTTCGGCTCCTTTTGGATTCATCCTCTTCTTGTGGCCTTGGGGTTTGGTTATAGGTAGTTGGAATTTAGAGGTGTGATTCTTTGTTTTTCCTTGTTGTGTTTAGTGTTGGTTCTTTGTGGCTGAGTTGATAGATTTCAAGGTTGGGGTATGATTTAGAATTGGAATAGTGGTTTTCATTAGTGGTCTCAAACTTTAGCTTCTTCTAGAATTTGGAAATTTAATAAGAAGACTCATTTTCAGGATAAGGTCAAGGTAATTCGTGGGATCTATGATTTGGTTATAGTTCAAGATGCGTGATTTGCTTTTGTCATGCTTGGTATCTTGTATGGTTCGTGATGTGATTTGGTACATTTGGGACATTAACGACCATTTAATTATGTTGATATGCCTTCTATTGGCTTGGTTTCCCTTAGACTAGGGTTGTTGATTCAGATTTGTGGCAGTAGAGTACCTTATGGACTAGTGGTGTCAGTTTTTTCAAAAGTTCCTTTGTTTGGGGTAGGTCCTTGGAGTTTCACTCAGTGCGGACTTGCCATTCATATGATGGGTGTCCTTTGGATTAGCGTGGTTAGCTTCAAAAGGTTGTGTTTCAGCTGGAGTTGTTGGTCTTCGAGAGCCAAAAGTGGATTTTGAGCCTTGCCTTGGGTTGAGTTCGTTGTTTTGATGGCTGTTGTTCCTCAATGTTCTTCTAGAGCTTGTTATCCTTCCGAGTGTTGAGTTGTGTGGGTTTGTAGAGTGGATTTAGGTGGTGCAGGTGATGTTAAGGATTGCTACAAATCGAAAGAACAATATTGATGATTAGGAGGTGCTAGATGTGGAGCATATGGTTAGTTTTTTTATTTGGGAGTTGGGTTGCATCTAACATGGTCCTATGGTTTCTCTAATCAGTGGTTTTTATGTGGTGCTACTCTACTTTGATGAATCTGGTGCTTTCAGGAAAGTTTAGTTTAGTTGGGTGAGAGTTGGACCCCAAAATGGATTTGGAGTTTTTGGAGTTTTGAAGTTAATTTGAGGATTTTACTCTTAGCTAGAGTTTCATGATGTCATTGTTCGATCTGAGAGGGTTTCTAAGGGTATGGGGGAGCATGTGGACTCAGTATTCTTGTCCTTTTGTGCCTTTAGACTGTGTCTATCTATCTAATTTCACGGATGAATGTCCTTTTAGTAGTGGATGCTATAATGACCGTCCACATCATTTTCTGTGGTTTACAATCTTTTTAGTGTTTAGAGTTTTCGTATTGCGACCCCAAGTCATTTATGACTTGATGGAACTGACAGTTCGGTCACCGGATCATTCATTTTGGTTTTGTGCAAGTTTTCGTATTTTGGAGCCTTTGAAACTTGAACAGTTCACTTAAGTCGAGATTTGAGGAAGGCGTCAGAATGCAATTCTGATAATTTCATCAGCTTCGGAAGGGCCATGTTAGGCTAGGGGCATAGTTGGTTTGGGCCCCAAGACTCGTGGTGTGAAATTTGTTGTCATTAGGCGTTTTAACTTTGAAGCTTAAGTCACAGTTTGACTTCGGTCAACATCTTTGGTAAATGTGCTCGGATGAGAAATTTATTAGCGTTGTTAGCAGCGGATGTTGAGTTTTGTCTAGAATGACCTTTCGTTTGGTTCCCTAGGCTTTTGGTCTCATTTTGAGCCTTATTATGGAATTTGGCTAAAAATTGAACTTGGGTGTGGGACCCACTTTTAATTAAAACGACCACGGATGGAAGTTTTGATGGTTTCGTTGAGTCTGGAATGCAGAATTTGATACGGTAGCATATTTTTTTGCGTGCATGGGGTTCGAAACGAAACCAGAGCACCCCATCAAAGTATTTTTCAACTCTTAAAGTTCAGCTGGTGCATCTGAACTTGGTCTCCACATTCTTGGACCAAGTCCCACGTTCATAGAGGAGAAGTTGGTTGCTTTCCATGTTCACGGACCAGGTCTCCCCACTCGAAAAGAAAGATGAGGTTTCCTCCGTGTTCACGGACCATGTCCCACATTCGTGAAAGGCAATTTTCTAGCCTTGTTAAGGTCATTTTGAGTAGCTCATTGAAATTCCAAAACAAGATATCTTGAGATTCAGAGCTTCTATTGAGGTGACTTGAAGTCATGGATGTCTGGAATTCGGAGTGTTTCGAAAGAGTTGGAGGCTCTCTAGTTAAGGTCATTCTTACCCTGAAGGGAATGCCTCATCTCTTTATTGGGTATTTTGTTCCATGTGTTTGTTTGGGATGTCCTGGGAATGGTATTGTGTCCCATTTTGGGGAACAATATCGGTTAGTCGATTAGGACCTTTTGATAAAGTCAATTTTGGGATTCCTCGTATGGGTCCCACAGTCTTGTTGTTTGTTTGGGATGTTCTGGGAATGGTATTGTGTGCCATTTGGGGGCATAAGATCGGTTAGTCGATTATGACCTTTTGATAAAGTCAATTTTGGGATTCCCTATATGGGTCCCACAGTCCTGTTTTGACTCAATTTTGGGTCTTTTCTAATTATTGCAATTTTAGTGTCAAAATATTTGTAATGACGTGGTGATTGATAAGTTTATAGTGTGGTAGTGTTCGGAGGCATTTTGGAAATGGATAGCTTGTGTGTGGTGGATTCAGAGCACTCGTGATTGTCTTTAAGTTAGGCTTTGGTGTACTTTCTTGATTGAGCTTCTTACATATTTCCTAATATAGATTTTATGTAATTTTGGATTGTATTTGCTAGGTGTATAGCTTTCCTCTTGTTATTCCATATTTTCTTGATTCTGTAGGAGCCTTGGGCTTAGTGTGGGTGTTGGGATCCTTAGTTTAGACTTGTAGCTTCGCTTCGGGTGTAGATGATCTTGCTTATCCTTGTTAATATTGATACACTATGGCCTTAGACTATGTTAGACCTTAGGTGTTCTAGGTTGTATTTTACCACCCTCGTAGTTATGATTTGCTCCCTATAGGACTTGTATTGGATCATTCTCCTTACGTTAGTGCTTGTGACCTTGGAAGCTTGTCGTTGTCGAGGGTTGGTCCTAGTTATGCTCAGTCTAGACTGGAGAAGTTTGATTTGGGTAGGGCGTCATCCCTTGATTTGTTTCCCCTTTATTGATTTGAAATCTCTTTCTTGGTTCCTTTGTTTGTTGTTTAGCAGCAAACCTATTATACTCTTATTGAGCTTCTTTATATTGTTGGGCCCGAGGTCGTATGCGAGGGCCAGTTAGATTCTAAGTTAGTATTTTGGTAGCATGTTTTGGTTGACTGTATGGTTATTCGACTTTAGTGCCTTGTTTGAATGCTGGTGATGCATTACATTGTTTATTTATTCTCATGGAGTTTTGTTGTAAGATCTCGATTCATGCTTTGGAATATTTTTCATTCATGATGAAATACTGTTTTACTCGTCTTTTATTTTAAACTGGTTTTAGCAAGAGTTATACCACCTAGACCACTTACTTTATTGGCTTTTGATATAACTAGGCGTCAGGGATGTGCTCCTTTTCTACTTTATATTTTAGAGGCATCTAGGATGCACTCAGTTTTTACTTGACTAGCCGACGCATCGACACCCTTTCTTGCTTGTTTTTTTGCTACTTTGAGATCCTCTTCGGAGTCGGCATGCCTCGAGTCACTCTTACTAGCGGGGTGGCTATGCCCTTGACAGTGGACTGTCTGGTTGGGCGGCTTTGATATACTGAGATCCTCTTCAAAGTGGACATGTCCCCAGGTCACTCTTACTAGTTGGGATGGGAGTGGACAAACTGGTTGGGCAGCCTGGAATGATTTGTCACTCTTTCTAGCTGGGTAGGAAATTGACTGTGATCATGGTTACTTGGGCTGTGGGCATGGTTTTCGCTTCTTGGGTTCAGATTTGTGGCACTTCTCTGATCGTCCTATTGCATCATCTGCATTCATATGCATTGCTTGTCACCTGTATACTTGTTTATTGCTTGAACCCTACAATTTATGGGGGGAGGCTGGGTTATGTTTGATGTTTGTACCTTTCGAGCTTATGGGGCCCGGTTAGGTTATTATTTGCCTATACTCTTCTATATGTTATTGTTTTATTGTTAGCTAATAGGTTTTGACTTTAGAATTGTGGCGGTGGGTCCTCTGGACCATGGGTAGTTGTCTTGGTATCTTAGTTGCTTGCGAATAGGATGTTAGCTTGCATTCCAGGTACGCACTTTGAGTTGGCTTCTTACTTCTTGTATCTTGTATCTTGTTTCTATTGCTTACTGCTTGTGTATATATGTTAGTATCTCTTGTTTAGTTGTTTGTGTTATGCTCTCTTGTTTACTGGTTGTTTATGTTTGTGTTATATTTTGAGCTTAGTCGGCCATTGCCTACAGAGTACCATTTTTGTTACTCACACTACACTTCTGTCCCATGCAGATCACAGTTTGAGTTATCACCATTGATTTTGAGTCGTGCAAAACAGCTTGTTGTTTCAAAAACTTAGGTGAGCTCCTAGTGTTTGGGGTTGTCAATTTTCATCTATGTTTAGCTAGGCTTAGTCTTTATGTTGTATTAGAGACAGCCTATACTTATTTTGTATTTGTAGAAGCCTTGTACTCATATTTTGGATTAGATGTTCAACTACTGACTGATGGCAAGTCTTGGGATGATTCCTATACTGTTTTTGTTGATTATCCTTTCTTCACTTGATATAAGCTTTTTGCTTCTTATTGTTGGTTTCCGCTTGGTAGTTCGTTGCATATGACTCTGGGCTAGCGGTTAGGCTTACTCATTGGTGGGATGTAGTATGTGTCATTATGACCTGAGTTATCGGGTCGTGACTTCTCGCTAAAGTATTGAAGCATACGTCCATGATACCATGAAAGTATATCAATAAATTGTGAAGTGTCCAAATGGAAAAAAAAATCAAAAAGAAAAAATGGAAAGAAAACTAACTAAAAGAAACAAAAATATAGAATGACCAAAAACATGAAATTAAATCATAGTGAAAAAATAAAGAATATTATGCTTTGAGGAAAAAATGAATGAGCAAGGAAGACAAATATTTTAAAAATAGAAAAAAAAAAAGGAGAAAGAAAAAAAAAGGAACACAAAATAAAGAAATTAATATATATATATATATATATGTGTGTGTGTGTGTGTGTGTGTGTGTGTGTGTGTTGTGTAAATGAAAAAAAAGGAACCAACAAAGGAGAAAAAAAAGGAAAAATGAGAAAAATAATAACAAAAAAAAATAAAATAGAGATGATAAACGAATATAGTAATAATGAGAAAAAAAGATAGAGAGTATATAAAATAAAATTTTAGTATGAATTAGATTATGGTGTAAGAAGAAAGAATAAAATAATTTGAAAAAAAATAAATGAACAAAAATGCATTAAAAAAAGACACGAGATTAAAAAAAGTAGAAAAAAAAAAACCAATAAAGAAATAAATAATAAAAAAGAAAATAAAAGAAGAAAGGAAGTATATAAAATAAACATTGGGTATAAATCAAATTATGGAGTAATTTAAAAAGATTTAAATGAACAAAGACACATAAAACGAAAAACAGAAGAATCAGAGAAATAAAAAGCAAAAGAATTAAAAAGGAGTTAAATAACTTAAACTACAAGGAAATGAAGCATTTTTTTGTAATTAATGAGGGAGCATAAATAAAAGGGGGTATAAATCTGTAGTTACTATGCTTTTATGGGCATATGCTTAGTTTCCCCTTAATTTTATTATTCATGAGACTCACACATTATAAGCCATTGAAAAAAGACTTAATATGATATTGAATTTAATGAAATGACTCATAAAAGGGAATAGGGGCTGATAAGTAATGAAGAGTTAATAAAATGTTGTTGGCAAATCTATATATATATATATATATATATATATATATATATATATATATATATAAAAGGAAGAACATAGAGAAGGTGATGTGACACTCTCTATGACCTCCATTCATATTTTTTCCTTTTCTCCTTTTTTGGAGCATTTTTCTTTATTTAATTATTTATTTTATTTTTAATATCTCATAAAGACTTTATACTCAATTACTCAACTTTTTCATCTCTCACTATAATATATCTTCTTTATTAGATATAATGTGCATATACTCATAACTCTCATAATTTTCAACTTTTCATATTCATAACCTTCTCCACTATAATATATCTTCTTTATTAGATATAATATGCATATAGTTATAACTCTCATAATTTCCAACTTTTCATATTCATAACCCTTAAATATTAATTATGGTATTCCTCCATTATATTCTTTATAAATTCATATTTGTGTTTCATTCTACCCAAAGTTACCATTCATTTTCACTATAGTATTATATTTATGCTTTTATTTGGCTTGAAAAGGAAGAAGAAAGTTTTTGAGTAGTGATAGGCTTGTGAAGTGATATTGACAAGAGCTTAGATAATTATGCATTGATTTCCTTTTTCTTTTATTTTTTAATGATATGTTTATTGTACTATTTCTTTTTTTCTCTTTTTTTATTTCCTATGTATCTGTATGATGCCTCTTAAATTTAATTTTTATATGAAGAAAACTTTTGAATAGTGATAGCTTTGTGAAGTAAATATCAACAAGAGTGATGCTTCTTTGATTTTGTTTGACTTGAAGAAAAAAAAAGCTCTTCAATATTGATAGGTTTGTGAAGTAGATATGACAAGATTTTAGACAACTATGTATTGATTTTATTTTTTCTTCATTTTTTAATTTTAATGATTAAAGTTGCATTGATATATGAATTGTTTTCTTTCTTTCTTTCTTGTGAATCTTTATGATGCTTTTTATGTTTAATTTTTATAGGAACTTCTTATTGTTGTAAGTCTATAATTTCTTTTAGTTCAAATTAGTATTATAAAATACTAGAGTAGATTCTAATGAGATATCACTTCCTCACAAATTTATCTTAATTACGTTTGATATTCTGCTATAAATACAAATCAAGTTTAAAATTTATAAATCTTTTCTCTTGGTTCAAATTAGTAACTTAATTATGTTAAAATTCTGATACTAATCAAATTTTTAAATTTATAATTAATTGCTTAAAAAAAATAAAATTTAATAAAGTAATTTTTTATTTGTTATTTATTACGTAAGTTCTTAAAGCTATCGATAAATATGTCTGCATAAAAAATTTAAAAGATAAATATAAATAACAAGGAGGGAGAGATTTATATACACAAAGAAGAAACCATTTATTTTATTTTGATATTATAAAGAAAGAGTATATCATAAGGTCAAGTTGTATTGTTTATTGTTTTTCTACAAAATTCAATTCATTAAACATAATTACATTTCATATTTGGTTAGAGGAGTGCGGAAAAGATCGAAATGAATAAAGTTAAATTCAACAACACAGATGAATAACATAAAGTATTAACTAAGTATAAGTTTGTTTTATACTGGGGGATTATAAATTAGTACTAGATTTATCTCTAAAATTCAAAAATAAAAAGATGATGTGTGTATATTTAGTCAAATATATATTGTATCTAGATAAATAGCCTAAATATAGAATAAATATGAGAAAACGGCATTTTGGATCACCATTGTTTTAGTTCATTTTGGCTTGCATGCTTATAATGTTTTGAAATTATAATAACAATTAGTTGACTGACTTTCTAAGAACAAGAACGTTAATTATATTTTTTCACATTATAAAAATCATTATTCTTCATTAAAGTTAATTGATACGTAGAAGTTTCAAAAACATTACTCACTATTTAATTGTAACCATTACTTATTTACACTAAAAGTAAATTGATTATATTTAACACCCCAATATATATAATCTATTTAAAAGTATATTTATTTATTTCTTCTTCTGTTGTGTTTTTTACTTTGAAAAATAGTGTATTTATGTTATTTATTTTAAAATTATTATAAATTACAAGTGGTTCTTTAACTTCTAAAGAAGATGATTACATGTAAAACAAAAAATCATATTTTCCTATAGAACCAAATTATACATCTATACATTTATAGGAAGGTATAATGTAATTATCTTATATTCTATTTTTATGTAAGAAAGAAACACTTAAAAATTATCTAAAATTTCAACTAAAATTATTAAATATACATAAAAATATATTTTTAATATGTATAATATCTCTTCTATTCAAATAGTATTTAGTAAATTATTTATGTTTGTGATGACCGCGCGAAGCGCGGATGAATTCACTAGTTCTAGTAGAGATCCGTTAGTTGTTAGTACTTAGCATGAATGAACTAAATGTATTGTGATGATGATATAAATAATTGTGAAAAGACATATGTCACACCCCCTTTTTGCGCATCTGCGAATGACGGAAGGGTTTTTTCAATTTAAGTGACGATATTGATTAGGGATTATTTTATTTTTGTCGGAGTCGCCACTTGGAATTGAGTTGTGGTGTTCCAAGTCACCTGTTTGAACCCCTAATCAATAGGAAATGACTCTTTAGTTTTGGTCTGCGAATCAGAAATTCGGGTAAGAAATTTTTTTGACCGAGGGGAAGGTATTAGGCATCCCTCGAGTCCCGTGATTCTAGCACAGTCGCTTTTATTGACTTATTTATAATTATTATTATTTAGATATATTATTACATGCCATGATTTGCTCTTATTTATTTTTTATTGTTGAAATTTTATTAATCTCAAATCGGATGCATAACTGCATCTCCATTTTTGGCATATAAATAGCTTCGAAGCATAATTGCTTTCTTCTCTCGAGTGTATCACCTAATAATCTCTATTTGCACCTCTAAATTTTAATTAAATAAAGTTAATTATTAATACAATTTGGCCAAAGTGCGTCACCACTTCCTTAAATTTACTTTAGGTGTCTAATAAAAAGATGTGGAACCACATTCTTTATTGAAACCAATTTCAAAAGTCTATGCCCGTTTAACATTAAGGGTATTTGTTATCCCTTGTGAGCTCGAGAAATATATTTTTCCGTTTTTTTTAACTATTACTAGCTACCTATTCAACAAAAGGTAATCATAAAATGATTAAAAATATTAAACTTGATAATGAAATAATTATTAAGACCTTATACGTGTTTATATATATATATATATATATATATAGTTTTGTAGGGACTTCCCTCAAAACTTTGGTAATTTTGTTTTAGTCCTTCAATCATCCTTGTAAAGATGATGATGGCCGACAAGAGTGGATATCTCCTTTGACTAAAGAGATAGAATTGATAGAGATAAGATGTCTTTCTTTGTCTCTTTTTTCATGACGTAAGTGCTTACGTCTTCTTCTGACACTGTACATTATTTTGCTTTTCAGCTCCTTATCTTCCTCATGGGACTTTATTCAGATTCTTCTATATATATATATATATATATTATATATATATGTTATTTTTATTTTTTATTTTTATTTATTTATTTTATATTTTTTGAAAAAAAGGAAAAAAAAACTTAGTGAGCATTGTATATCAACAACCCAACAGTTATTTTTCTCAAAATAATTCCAATAGCCGACTTTAGATGATAATTACCACTAACTTAAACAAATTACAAATCAATTATACCTAACAAATTCCTCATTCATTATTATCCTAAACTATTCTACTAATTTAACGTACTTAGGTTAATAACGAAAGAGACAATAAATCTTAACATATTATTATTTTAAAACAGTTAAATGCATATTTGCAACAAAGTATCAATACTAAACAAAAATAAGGAGAGAAAAGTGAGGCGTACTATCGGAATCAACTTTATATATTACCCAATACATGGAATCATTTAAATAACTTTGTTCATGCTTTAATTCACAAATAAGTAAAAAGAAACAGAATATGAATTTGTGTGGTAAAAATAGGAGCAAGAACAGTATCACCGGATAATAGACATAAAGATCAAAATACGATACTATATAAAATTTATTCTAAATTTAACGATACACACGTTTACCATACTTCAATATTATAATGAAAAAGTTGAACAAACATAAAATTTGAGTCGATGCATAACATTGAAATTAAGTACTATATGATCATGAAAGTCAAATTATAAAATAAATGTTAAATAGTACCTCTTGCGAAACTCAAACTCACGAAAAGAAAACAACCCTAATAGGGAATCATGAACTCGAAACCACGAAAGCAAACCTCAAACTCAATCTTTATTTGTGAGTGGAAAAAAATATGTATAATAAGAGGACGAATACGTATGTGTTGTCGCGTGGAGAAGGAAGTATGTTGCTGAAAATTTTTCTCTGCTATTTTGCTGATGATCTACGTTGTCTGTCTGTGTTGTGCAGATTAGTAGTAGTAGTCTAGTGGATATAGGAGTAGGTAGTGGACTGTTTAGTTGAGGAGAATGTGAGGGAGTGGCAGTGTGTGGGATAGGTTAGTGGGTTGTATGATATTGCTGGTGCTTTTTTTTTTTGAAAAGAATAAAAATGTTTTTGTTCCTTTTTTTCTGTTTTCCTACGTGTGTGTGTCACTTTGGGGCAGATTTGTGTTGTGGAGTGGGGTAGGTTTGTTAGATTGTTTAGGTTTTATTTATTTATTTTAGTTTTAGTTTTATTTTACTTTTAAAATAATAATAATTAACTATACATATAAATAATAAATTATAATAACATATCAATTAATTAGTTTAAATTAATAAAAATCTAAGAAAAAGTCTAATAGCTTAAAAAAAATTAAATAATACTAGCTTATTTATAAAAACTTAATTTTAAAATAATATAGATTTTTTTTGTAATCTTTCATTTCTTTTTAAATAATTGAAAATTAAACTTACCTTAAAAAGTGATTCTATTTTTGTTGTTTTCAAATCTTTTAAAATAAACTTAGTAAAAATAAGAGAAAAGTCAAAATATTTAATTTATATTTATAAAAATATTTCTGCTCTAAAAATGGTGTAAAATTTTAGATTTGGTCAAAACTTACGTGTCTACAACATAAAGTCATCATTGAAGTTGTTTTGAATTTTTAAAAAGGCACATTTACTTTGCAACCATCCTAATACTCCACTAAACAATGTTGAACATATATTATTATATCATTTTTCGATCAGCCCTAAATTTTAAGAAGTAAGTGTGTTCACACACCAATCATTACATGAAACGTGTTAATTTAATTAAAAATGTAACTGTTTTCATTTTAAGTTTTTTCTTTATCTTTTTTTTTTCTTTATTTCTCTCTCTCTCTCTCTCTCTCTTACACACACAGTTTTTGACTTATTTCAATTTTGATTTCATCGTAAATTTTATTTCATCTTTCACCTCCCACTTTCAAGTGATCCATACTTCCATTTTCTTTCTTTTTCTTCACCTCCCACTCTCACCCCACCCCCATGTCAAGTTGAACCCCAACTCTCATTTTTTTTTTCTCTTTCTTCTTCTTTTTCTCTGGTCAATTCTTTATAGAATTCATACTATTTTTTAGACTGTATTGAATTATTGATAACAAAATTAATTATTTTTCTAAGAAAATTTAAAATTTTGAAGATATCATTAACTACTCCTTTTCATATAACTTCAAAATTAGAAATGATAATTTTAAAAGAATCAATGAATTCCCCAAAAATTGAAAGAACTTAATTGAAATCAAATAAAAAAATACTATATGATATTTCCTAATCATCTTGAAATCTAATGGGTTTATCAAATTGTTCGAAATGTAAGAAAATATTTAGATAAATTTTAAAATTAAAGAGAGTAAAACTAATAGTAGTAAAAAAAAAAAAAAGGAAGATGAAGTTGTGGCAAAAATGGTGACATTGAAAGTGAGATGCTTCAATGGAGATGGCAATAAATTTTTGAAGAAGAAAGAAGAAAGAAGGAGAAAAAATAAAAAGGAAAAAAGTTAAAAGAATAAGAAAAATAAGAAAATACATTTTATAATAAAATACTTGTAAAAATAAAATTATATTAGTTATTTAGGTTGCTCACTCTCCTCTCTTTGAGAGAGTGCACTCCACTCTCCATGTCAGGTGGACGAAAAATGATATGTCAATATCTGTTCAAAATTGCTTAGTGGGGTAATAGGACGGTTGCAAAGTTGAAGTGTCTTTTTGAATCCGAGACAATTTTAATGGTGCCTTTATGTTTTTTTTTTTTTTTTTCTAAATAATTCTAACATTTAATGGATGACATGACAAAAACATTTCTGAAAATTGAATGACATATTTAAAAAATTTTTAAGTACCAAATTTTATGGAACCTGTGAATACATCATTGGATATACTTTGATGACCAAATGAATGAGGAAAGCAAATAAAAGGTACCTAGAAAGAAACTTTGAGTTGGGGATAAGCGCATGGAAGTTAAGTTGCACCTAAAAGGAGAGTCACTTGTTCACACATATATTTATCTGGACTTTAAACTGACTTCCAAATTGCTTTTTATTTATTTATTTACATCCATAGAATTTACTATCTATATCTTTCCCTATCAATGCTCTCCAAAATATTCTCATTGGATGGAACAACAATAAACATAAACAAATGGGGCAAAGTTTTACTTAAAAAAATTGTCAAAAAGACACATCATTTCTTATTTAGATTCTCATCTTGTAGTGCTGTGTGATTGGGAACTAAAAAGAGTTAGTAGGTGTTTGGATGTGAACTTGAAATTATTAATCTGGATTATATTAATTTGAAATTGAAATTATATTTGGCCATAAGTTATGCAATTAAATTATACTTTTTCTCATTATCTTAAAAACTCAATTTGTACGAATTACTTTTATATTTTAATTTGTTTATCTTATTTTGTTTTATTTTTTATTCATTAAAAAAATATTTTTCTTATAACTTTTTAATTTCAACTTTTCACATGATATATCTAAAAATTGTAAGATTCAATTTTCTTTTTTACTTTCTTAAATTTTATATCTAAGTCAAAATCAATCAAAAAAATTTGAATAAAAATAGAGTATTAAAATTTCCCTCAATTCTACCTAAATTAATGATAACAAAAGATTCTTCGCCGTAACACCAACTGACTTTAGGATGTTTTTTTTTATGAAAAGGGGAAAGTGGGTTGGCTAATTATTATTTTTTTGTAATAAAGATGAGTTTTTTTTTTCTTTTCAAAATCTAAAATTATGTGGCTAACTTTTAAATTATAGAAAATTTCAAATAACAAAATTTAAAACTAAATTCTACCTTTGAAGTGAATTTAAGATTTTCAATCGAAATTTCAAATTGAAAATTTTATTCAGAATATGATAAGCAAACATTGATTTAAAATTACGATCTGAAAAAAAAAATTCGAGGTACAAAAGCATCTTAATCTAAAGCTGTTTTTTCCACAGAGAATTTGAGAGCATCTCCTTCAGTCTGCTAAGTTCTCCACATACAAATCCTCAAAGAAACTCCATCAATTAAAAGAAAGAGATGGATAAATAATCTAGTACAATTTATATCCCCTTTTACAAAAATCAATATCTTTGGCCTCAATTCCAAACCACAGAATCAATTGATTCTGAAATATAGACAAAATAAAACAAAAAAAAAAATTAAGTTCTTGTTCCAATTAGATCTGAAGGTACACATAACATTATTAGAATGTTGACTAGTGGGAAGGAAGAGGCTAAACTACAATCAATTGCCCGATGGTAACGAGACCTCAAATCAATGTGGACGTTTTTAGAGAGGCCTATTCCTTTTGTGAGTAGGTCTTCCAGAGGAATCTCCTTCAGATGAAACATCATTAGATTTGTTGAGTGAACCTGAAAGATTTGCATAAAGGTCAACAACTCTTCTGATATTGTTGTTGAGTTCTCTAATTAAACCAACATTTCTGTTCAAATTATCAGGGATTTTGGACTCATGATTCTGATTAATCTCATTGATTAACAGCCTATTTTGATCCAATATATTTTGAACTTGAACAAAACTCTTTTGACATGTCTGAAAAACTTTACCATCCATTTCTCCTTCCATTTCTTCTTCTTCTTTGAAAGAAATATTTTTTATTATATATAAGTTGTAGAGAAAAGGCAATGGCATGATATATATGTGTACTTGGCTATAGTATTAAGGAAAAGGCAGAGAGACAAAAGAAGATAAGGTATTTTGAATTGTTTATTTAAAGACAAAATGTAGATGAGACAACATCTAAACTTCAAATTATGACTTGACCTACCTTATAGTATAAAGGGGATCATGTAACTAACATGGTTTATATAATATATGAGATGTCAAATAAAGCAGAACCCATTTTCATAAAGAGAACCTTTTAGTGCGTACCCTACGATATCTAGGATAAAGCCCTATGCTTAGACTTTCAAAACAACAATACTCCATTATATATCTTTTAAAATATAAATATAATATTCTATTTTACACAAATTAAATAACAAGGTATCAAATTGCATAGAGTGGAACAGAAAAAATTAATAAATATTAGACAAAATAATTAAAATACACGCAAATCAGATCAAACATGATAATTATATATATATATTTTATAAAGAGCAACTTTCACATATATCAAACATAAAAATCATATTTATATGTTATAGCTATAGTTTGCATAATTGCGCTTCATAGCAAATTATGGAGCTTTTGATTTGTATAATTTGCTAGATACATCCAATTTTCTAAAAATTATTCAGTTTTGTATAAATTCATTTATACATTGTAATTTGTATAAGAAGATTTGTATTTGTATAATTATAAGTGAATAAGACGAAAATATATGTAGTTGTATTTGTATATACATTTTTCTCTCGCTTTATACAAACACATACACATTTTATACCAAAATGTATAAAATGGGTAATTATATACCAAAAATGGCTAATTGTATACTGAATCAGATGACAAAAAAATGGAATGTTTGCTGCGAATTACAAATTAAATAAATTATGAATATATCATTTAATTTGAATTAATAATTTGATATTTCATACAATTTTCCCTTTTATAAAAACCTTCCCACCCGACCATTCAAATTTTTGCCCATCAGATTTGGCTATACTCTATATGGGTACCCTTTTGAGCAGCGGCCAAGGCTGAACCATTTAGTCCAACAGTAAAATTTCACTAAATTAATAGTCTATTAATTAATAATTTTTTTAAGATAACAATTTTCTTCGATCTAGATTTGGGCTAATGGAAAAATCACTCATTTGATTGTATCGAAAGGCCCAATAAATTTTTTCGATAAGATAATAAGATAGTATATTTTCAGAATACCCCTATATATATAAATATATAGTTCCATTAATATTATAAATTAATAATTCTTTAAAAATACAAAAATATCTAAGAAAGTTTTGTGAAATATGATTCTATTATATTTTGTGATTTTGTTAAAATTTAAATCTAGTTAAATCTTATCTCTAACTTTTCTTATTGCATCAAAAAGTTTCAGTGTTGTCTTTTCTAATTGCACAATAAGATTTTGAAGAGTTCTAGATGCAAATGTTTTTTTACGTGTAACTGGTTCCAAAAGTATTGTATCATCTTCAACTTTATCATTAACATTGTTTTTCCATTGATATCCACAATTTGTTTTAAACTCTGGACATCTGAGCATGTATCATTTTCACTCATTCAATAGGTTATTATCGTCCATTTTATTGCGGTAACCGAGATTATTAATCATGACCTCAAGTTCATGAAAGAGGTTTTCACAAGTGGGTTCTTTCAAATTATTTGAGATTCCATCCCTGAACAATTTTTCGGTGCCGAACACTCGTTAAATTAATAAATATTAATTTATCAATTAAATAATATCTCTACAAAATAATAATATTTCATGATCTCACCTATATTAATTTAGAGAGGTTTTACTGTATATTATAAAATTAGAATAAATATTTTTAAAATTATAAATATATTATTAAATTTTGTTAACCTAATTTTTTCTTTTGAAAAAAATCTCTTAAATTTATTCTTAACCTAAAACTCACTTAAATTTCTGACTACGCTACTATATTTAGGACACCATTTTTTTGGCTAGTCCACCCAGGTCCTAGTGGAAAGGGTGAGGGGAGTGAGAGGACAATCATAAGATCATGAACGTGTAATAGGTAGAACGGAAAAGAGTTAAAATTATCCTTAAATTAAAGGAAAAGGTTTATAAATATTCTTCATTCGTGCTTTTGATTTAAAAAATATTTCTCTATTTGTTTTTTTATCTAAAAATATTAGAAACTATCTAATTATACAAACATTCCTATCATATTTATTATTTTTCCCTATAGTTTGAAATATTATATTTTATATCAATAATTAATAATTTCATACTGAATTTCAAGTTAGATACACCTAGATATATGTTAAATAGAGAGAGAGAGGCGAACGAGAATAGGAGGGAGACGAGTGCGATTTGTCTATGTTGTGAATCGCACTAGATACATTCTACATACATGTATTTGTATGTATCTGGTGTACTTCACATGTATCTAGATATAGATACATAGCAGAGTGGCGAGCGAGATGAGAGGGAGGCTAACAAGATTTGTTTATGTATCCTAGATACATGCGAATTTGAACACAATATATCTAGAACAAATTACACCTAATTTTGACCCCATGTATCCCAAGAAATATTTATCTGGATGTATATACCAAAATCTGATAAGATTCGAAATATTACAAACTAGGGTGTAGCTAAGTAATTAACTCTTAAACTAGTAAAATTATTGTAAGTTACCCCTAAAAATATCCTTACATTCACCTTTTTGACTCACTTACACTTGAAACTAACAATCGTGTCTTTATTTTATTTTTTAAATTTATTATGTGTCATTTTATTATTATATGGAATAAATACTCCACCTTTACTAGATTTTTTTTCAAAATCAAAAAAGTAATCTCTGCAATATATTATTTTGGCTAGGATAAATTAGGAAGACAAAATCTAAAAAGAACATTTTTTTAAAAAAAACCAAGTTTTTTATGTATATGTTGTAATTTTATCCAAAAAGTAAGTTTTTAATTTTATTAATGCTATAGTAAAAATGAAGAAATATATTCAAATTTCATTAAATATAAAGAAAACTAATACGATATTAATAAATCACTTTGATCCTTAAGATTTTTCAAAGAAGTTTTAAAAGATTTTTCTCCATAATTTATCCAAGTCGACATATTCTTCTTTACGACCCAAAAATAAACTTTTTTTTTTTTTTTTTAAAAAGAGCAACTTACAAAAAATGACTATATTTATAGGGTTATTGAAGTTTAATATCGATAAGTATGTTATTTATAAAGAATGACAACAATTTATATCTTTTTCTAGCTGTATTTCTTTATATGTTTTTATTTTACTATTTATACATTAATACAATTTTAATTACAATGAACTAAATAAGGAACATGTATTAATTGTGTAGCATATGAATACTTTGAATTCAAATTAATATCTCTATTTATAAGACTTAAAGTATTAATAGATCAAGGAAACAAATATTTATAAAAACTTAATGTATTAATATATCAAACAAGGTAAAGTATGACAATTAACATATGAATACGACAATTTGAAAAATGAATACATTGTTGTTCTTCAAAAAATGAATACAATATATATATATATATATATATATATATATATATATATATATATATATATATAGATTGTTGTTAAACAAAAGATGGATACATTGGACAACATAGAAACAAGAAAAAAGGAAAATAATAGAATGTGTAGGTATCAAAGTGTGTAAGTATTCACTTGTATAAAAAAATTGATAAATCCAACAAATGTCAATCTCTTTTTGGTCAAGTTTTTTTTTGTAATACTTGAGGTTTGGTGTTAACTCATGTATTTGTTTATAAAAATTATAGTATTAAGGTATTCAATTATACTTGTATTTCCTAATCAATCTTTTAAATTGGATAGATTACTTATGTATCCAGATATACTTGTATACACAAATCACCATTTCAACTTGTGTTAATATTACAATACAAGTATCTATGTATATAAGTATTCTACTATATACAAATTTGACAATCACACAAACCTCAATCTCTTTTTGCTCATGTTCTTCCTTTACTACTTTTTTTTTGTATAACTATAACCATTGTAATGGAGAAAACAAAACAATTCTTCAATCGAACCCCTATAAAAATAGATGAAAATATAGATGGATACAAATATAATCTTCATAAAAAAGAGAGAAAAAAACAATTAAAAGATACTTGATGAATTCAAATCACAATCACACAAACCTCAATCTCTTTTTGCTCATGTTCTTCCTTTACTATTTTTTTTTTATAACAATAACCATTGCAATGGAGAAAATAAAATAATTCTTCAATCGAACCCCTATAAAAATAGATGAAAATATAGATGGATACAAATATAATCTTCATAAAAAAGAGAGAAAAAAATCAATTAAAAGATACTTGATGAATTGAAATCACAAAAATTGCTCCTAGAATCATAAAAAAGATCTAAATTTAGAAGGAATATGGGAGGAAAATATTGAGAATATGTGATATAGGAATATTGATGAAAGAGAAAGTATTAATGAGGATAACAATGAAAAACTTATCACATAAAATGTGCCTAGACATTATTAATTATCCTTGTAATAATAATTTTCATATTTGATATTTAATAACTTTCGTGATTATTTATATATAATTAACTTTGTTATTTATTGTGTAGTTATATCCATATAACATAAAAAAAAAACTATAGCTATTTGTTTTAAATATATATTGATGTTTGCCATATTCTGTAGTTTTTCCAAAAAAAAAAAATGCTACAACAAATATAAAAAATTATTAGATTTTCCATTAAAAAACTTGTGGGATCTTGAAAAGGTATATTTGTTTTTTTAAACTTGGATAAATTATGTGGGGAAATCTAATAGAGGTGGGGTTTTTATTTCATCAAATAAGAAAATGATACATAATAAATATTTTTAAAAATAAAATCAAAAGAGGGTTGTTAGTCTCAAGGGTATGAGTATAATGTCTCATTTCTTGAGAAATTACTTTTATATGTGAAATGATCATTTTTCCCTTCCCTCAGTGTTTCATGTTTATTATTTGTTGTGAGAATAGTTATTGTAGCCCCCATATGATTGGGTGAGATTTTGGTGGATTTGAGCCTTTTGAGTTGAGTTATATTGAAATGGTTTACTTTGCTCAACATTTCGTGATCCAAGCATCGGATGGGGATTCTATTAGTTTCATTGAGTCTGGAACGTCGAGTTTGGTCTAGTAGAAAGATCGGTTAGAGTAGAGTCCTAAGACCTTAAGTTGTGATTTGGATATTTAGGTAAAAAGTTGAATCTTTTGGCCTAAATGGGTTCCGAGTAGGTATTTTGATCATAAATATATTCTTTTTTTAAAATATGATGATTCCATTAGTTACAAAATATGTTTTATGATGAACTTTCACTATTGGTTTGTGTTTAAGGGTTCCAGATGAGTTTCGAGGGTCAAAAAGATGTATTAAAGGTTGCTGGTGCACACTTTTAGCAACATAAAATTGATTTTAGTGACGAAATCACTAAGTTAAATATTTATCCAAACTCATTTCATATTTTTGACATTTTGGGAGCTAAAAAGGTCGGTTTGAGACAATTTTTAATGTGTTTTTCTTTCATAATCATTTGGTGTGTATTTCTAACCATATTTTACTCTTTTGCCGAGAATATCCTTTTCATATTACATGATTTCTATCCACAAAGTGGAGATATTAAACCCCAAGGTTGAGAAATCAAATTATTGATTTGAAGGTCGATTAGGAATGGGTTTTCATTGATTTTCGGGATTTAGATCCTTGTATTGTGGGTAAACAAATTTTGAAGAAGTTTTTTCAATTTTTTTTTTGTTATTAACCACATTTCAAATGTGGGTTTTACGGTTTTCCACCAAATTGGAAAAAATGGTATTTTCTTGATTTGAAACTCGTTTCTTGCTTGATTTTAATGGGGTTTTCAACCACAAATTCCTTTTTACTTATAATATATATTTTTCAAATAAAATTATAATTTTACCCTTCTCAATTCCAAAGAGATTTTTGGACTATTTTATCCTCGATTTCGAATCCTATCAATATAGGTACCATTAGGCTTCTTCTAATGAACTTTTTCCATTCTTGATAGTTGGGGATTATTTTGGTGATCATGTAATTAGGGAAGTTGTCACGACCCAAACCGTTGTGATTGACACCACACTTACCTTCCGGTGGGAGAACTACTACTACAACTCAAGTACACAACTTAACGAAAAAGATAGGCATCTAAAGATACGGAAGCAGGTTTAAATGTCTAAAGAAAATGGAGTTCCCATAAACTCTGAAAGTTAACAAACAACCACCAAACATATGCAGAAAACAACCCATAGAAACTGAAAGTCAATGTACCAAAACTTTAACAACGGCAAGTCTAAAATAGGGGGAGGTAACCCCGAAACTGAACAAACTAATTTCTAAAGTACTAGTCTAAGTCCGAAAAAATAGACTAAACAAAATGAAGGGCTCCATGACAGCCTGAAAAAACTGGCTCACCCTCGAAATCCAGTCTCAATCACTGATCTCCTAGCTGAGGTTTATCAGTAGCCGCCTAAAGATGTCCTATACTCAATAAAGAACGAGCAAGTACAATATCAGTACACAACCATAGTGTACTGGTAGAATCACGTGGCTATTCTAGTAAGCAAAACATCTATAAGCAGTCACAACATAGTACACATGACATGTACATAACATATATACACATTGGTTATCATTTCAGGAGTAGTGTACAACACATTCTGAATAACAAGTAGATATGACAATTCAATGGTCCTCGCATGGAACCCATACCCAAACTGTTAATGTGCCAAAATGTGACACTCGATCCCAATTAGTGTGTCAGAACATGACACCCGCTCCAGTATAAGGGTCGAAAGGTGACACCAGATCCCAGTTAGTGTGTTGGAACATGACATCCGATCCATTCAACACAACCACAATCACAATCACACTCATAATGTACATACTCATAACCACAATCACAATCAAGTGTTGAATCATGGCGTACATTTGTTCATTCATACTCATTTCATTAGGTTTGATCAATAGTACTTCATTCACATACATACATGCATTCCAATGAAGAAATTACCAACATACATCAGAAAAACATGAAACCAAATCATTACCTACCTCAAAATCAATCTTGAATCCCTCTAAGGCACTTGAATCTTCCCTTTCCAGATTCTTTCCGCTTGTTCGTGGTCTAAAGCAATAATTTTATACAAGGATTAATAAATTAAGGTCAAATTACCCAGATTATAACAAATCCAATAGCCCAAGACCAAACCCATGATCCTAAGGTGCATCTAGGGCTTTTTCCCACCATCAAATTCAGTCCAAAACCCTCCCCCAACCAAGAATCTAAGTTTAACGGATCGAAAAACGGATTAGGGGAATAAAATCCTTACCTTTAGCACCAAAAGTCGTGGAAAACTTTCAAGAAATTGTCCCGGGTCGTCTCCTAACTCTTAAGAATGAAGTTTACAAAAAATAATGTTTTGGGGTTTTCCCCGACTTAATTCGCTACTGAGCCGCTACGGTGGACCATATCCCGCCACAACGGCCCCGTCCTAGTGGCTTACACGGAGATAGAGAGTCGGAATTTGAGCTCCAAACCCCCATTTCACAACACACCTTCAACCCATGACATTTAAAAACTACCCTTTCACGCTAAGATCAGTTTCGAGAGTTCTACTTACCTGAATTCGATTTCGTTAAGTCATATGGGTTCTTTAACATCTTATCTATCTACTCATGTGTTCTAATCCATAATTAGATCACCTATTCATTACCAGATTTCCTTAGACCTCACCTGACTCAGATTTCGTCCAAATTTGGACTAGGCTACAATTTTTCAAGTCACTACTCCAAAGTTTTCTGGCCCCAATTCTTTCTCCATTGGATTTTCTATAACGACGGAAACCTGTCGTTACAATAGATACCAATTTACCCATCACTCGTCCCTGAGTGGTCAACTAGGAAAACTGGCTAAAGTAAGAGTAGAGTAGTACCTAAATCATCAAACAACTGGGGATACTTGTCTCGCATGTCCTTCTCGGTTTCCCAAGTAGCTTCCTCATTGGATGATGCTTCCATTGAACATTCACGAACTTAATATCTTTGGTCCTCAGCTTTCGAACATCACGATCAAGAATTGTAATCGGTTCCTCCTTATACTGAAGGTCTTTGTCTAACTACAGTGAGTCCCACTTTATGATGTACTCTTCGTCTCCATGATACTTCTTCAACATGTACACATGAAACACTGGATGAACTCCATATAAGCTAGGTGGTAAAGCCAACCTATAAGACACTGGCCCTACACAATCGTGGATTTTAAGGTCCAATGTATCGAGAACTAAGCTTGCCTTTCTTGCTGAATCTCATCACCCCTTTCATGGGTGACACTTTAAGAAGAACTTTCTCACCAGTCTAAAATGTCACGTCTCTTACCTTAAGGTATGCATATTTTTTCTATTGACTTTTGGTTGCTAGGAGCTTAGCTTGGATGCTTCTTACCTTATCCTGAGCATCCTTCACCAAGTCAACCACCAAAGGTTTCACATCTCCAGCCTCAAACCACCCTATGGGTGATCAACAACCCCTCCCATAAAGTGCCTCAAATGGTGCCATGTCTATGCTGGAGTAGTAACTGTTATTATAGGAGAACTCACACAACAGTAAGAACTTATCCCAATGCCCTTCAAAGTCAATCACACATGCTCTTAACATGTCCTCTAACACTTGAATTGTTCTCTCTGACTGCCTGTCCTCTGTGGATGGAAAGCTATACTAAAAGTGAGTTGATTGCCCAACTCATCATGCAATTTCCCCCAAAACTTGGATGTGACCTCCATACCATGGTCTAAGATGATAGAAAGGGGCACCCCATGCAGTCTCACTATCTCTTTCACATATACCTTAGCCAACTGTTGCGCATTATAGTCTATTCTGACTGGAATAAAATGGGCTGACTTAGTCAATCTGTCAACCACTACCCAAATAGAATCAAATTTCCCCAAAGTCTTGGGGAGACCAACCACGAAATCCATAGCTATCCTTTCCCACTTCCATTCTAGAATTGACATTCTTTGAAGCAAACCTGCAGGTCTTTGATGCTCATACTTTACCTGCTGATAGTTTTGGCACTTATCCACAAATTCAACTATGTCTTTCTTCATGTCAGGCCACCAATAAAGTCACTTCAAATCTCGGTACATCTTGGTCACACCCGGATGAATGGAATACCGCGAACCATGGGATTTTGTCAACATCTTATGAATCAAGTCATCCACTCGGGGAACACAAATTCTCCCCTTAAAACTAAGCACTCCTTCTATATCAAGAACTATATCTTGTGCCTTACCATACACTGTCTTCTTTCTAAGCTCATTCAAATTCTCATCTCAAACTATTTGGCCTTAATTTCCTCAATGAATGTGGGTCTAAACTTAATGCTAGCCAATACCCTACCTTTCTCTGAGATGCCCAATTGCATGAACTTAGACTCCAAGGTTCGAATCTCCTTGGCCAAAGGTCGCTTGGATAAACCCAAACAAGCTAGACTACCTATACTTACCGCCTTTCAGCTTAAAGCGTCTGCCACTACATTAGCCTTACCCGGATGATATTAAATGGTGACATCATAATCTTTAAGTAACTCCATCCACCTTCGTTGTCTTAGATTTAGGTCCTTTTAAGTGAATACATGTTGCAGACTACGATGATCAGTGAATATCTCACACTTGACACAATAGAGGTAATGCCGCTAGATCTTAAGAGCAAACACTATCGCTGCTAACTCCAAATCGTGTGTCGGGTAATTCCTCTCATGTACCTTCAACTGTTGTGAGGCATACGCTATGGTATTCTTATCCTGCATCAACACAACACCCAAACCCGAATGTGAAGCATCACAATAAATAATAAAATCTTTACCTTCCATCGGTAGTGCCAGAATAAGTGTGGTGGTCAAGAGAGTCTTGAGCTTTTGAAATATCTCTTCACATTATTCAGTCCACTCGAAAGGTACCTCCTTTTTGGTTACCCTTGTCAAATGCGTGACGATAGAAGAAAAATTCTTCACGAACCTACGATAATAGCTAGCGAGTCCCACAAAACTCCTAACTTCAGTCACAGAGCTAGGCTAGACCTAATTCTTAACCGCTTTAATCTTTTGGGGATCTACCGTTACCCCTTCCCTTGAAACTACATGCCCCAAAAAGCTAACTGAAGTCAACCAGAACTCACACTTAAGAGAATTTAGCATACAACTTTTGTCTCCCAAGAACACCCAGAACAATACGAAGATGGTTGGCATGCTCTTCCTAACTCATGGAATAAACCAAAATGTCATCAAAGAAAACAATAACAAACGAATCCAGAATGGTTTGAACACACCATTCATCAAACTCATGAAAGCTGCAGGCACATTTGTCAACCCAAACGACATCACTAGAAACTCATAGTGCCCATAATGGGTTCTGAATGTCGTCTTTGGTACATCCTCAGGCCTAATCTTTAACTGACGGTAACCAGACCTTAGGTCAATCTTAGAGAAAAATGATGCACCTTGCAACTGGTCAAAAAGATCATATATCTGAGGCAACAAATACGTATTTCGAATAGTGACCCTATTCAACTGTCGGTAGTCTATGCACATCCTCATACTACCATTATTTTTATTAACAAATATGACATGAGCACCCCACGGGGAAGCACTAAGACGAATGAAACCTTTATCAAGAAGTTCTTGAATTTGAGCCGTATGCTCTCTTAACTCTACCAAAGCCATGCGATAAGGAGGAATGGAGATGAGGCGGGTACCAGGTTCCAAATCAATGCAGATATTTATGTCTCTATCTGGAGGCATACCAGGCAAATCAATAGGAAACACTTCTCTAAATTATGACACTACATGAATAGACTCAATAGAGGGGAACTCAACCTCAACACCCCCAGTATGAGCCAAATATGCCAAACAACCTTGCCCCACCAATTTCCTAGCCCGAATAGAGGATATGACCTTAGCTGGCTTATGCTTGTACACCTCTTCCCACTCTATTTTTTCCTTACCCGGGATCTTTAGAGTCATAGACTTAGTGTTACAATTAAGTACATCATACTAGGGGGACAACCAAGTCATGCCTAAGATTATATCAAAGTCAGTCATATCCAAACTAACCAAATAAGCTAAAGTTTGGAAACCCATAAACATAACAGGACAAGCATGATAAACATGGGTGACTATGACAGACTTTCCAACTGGGGTAAAAACATGGATGGGGACATCAACTATATAACAAACCGCATCAAATCCCAAGGCAAACTAACTTGACACATATGAAAAAGTAGAACCCGGATCAAACAACACATTAGTCGTTCGGTCACAGACAAGAATAGTACCTGTGATCACTGCGTCAGATGTCTCTACTTGGGTCTTGCCCAAAAAGGCATAAAACTAAGCCTTGTCATCTTGATGGATGGCCTCCTTGCCTGGTTGCGCTGCTCCTCTGCCTGCATTACCATTACCCCGACCTCCACAGCCTCGCTGATTTTCTCCTCGTCCACCTTGTGAATGTCCTCTGGCATTATTACCGTTGCTTGCAGGTACCACTACTCTAGTCTGCTGCTGTGCAGATTCCGACATGCGCGGTTGGGTACAATCTCTCCTTATGTGCCCAGGTTTCCCATAATTATAGCAAGTACGATAAAAAAATGGTCTGCCGTTAGTCGAAGATGTGACTCCTTGGCTATCCTGAATAAAATTTTATTGTGGAGTTCCTGAGTAACTACCTGTAGAAGCGGGCATGACGGACTGAATTGGGCGGGCTGCAAACGTCGGCCTACCTGAACCTCTGGAGTAAGAACCTTGAAAGTTACCTGTGCTCTTGGCTTTCTTAGCCAAAGCCTTAGCCTGCCCATCACGTCTAACTCCTTCTACTTTCTTCACAAAGTTGGTCACCTCATTAAAGCTCTTTCCTGCAGAAGTCATGTGAAAAGAAAATACCTAAATTTGGGGTTTAGTCCCTTGACGAATAGATGAATCCTCTCCTCCTCAATAGTCACCAATTGAGTAGCATATCTAGACAATGCATGAAATTTAGCCTCATAAGAAGTAACAAACATACCACCCTGCTCCAAAGACACGAACTCACCTTCTTGCGATCCCTCAAAGTCTGGGGCACATAATTTTCTAAAAAACAAAGCATGAAACAGTATCCAAATAAGTGGGGGAAAAACTGACGATTTGTATTCCACATACTCTACCCCATGCTGGTGTACAATACCTAACTTGTGCAGCCTCTCATAACAATCCAAAATAAACTCATAGGCGTCCTCAATCTCAAAACCATGAAACACATGCGACTTCAGTTTTAGAAACTTAAGTCAATATTTCATGCTCATAACCAGTCATCACAGGACCCAATAGGGGGACTAAAAAAGGCATCAGTGTCTACAGTTCCACCCACCTTGGGGACAGTAAAAGCAATAGGGAGTTGGCGGGAGTTTGAGTTGCTTGGACAATGGGAAGAACTCCAGGACCAACCAATCCTTTCAGAAAAGTCATAATCTGTTGAGCTAACACTGGTTCTAGGGGAGGAATACCTGTAGTCTCAGCATGTACCTTTTCCTCTTGTCGAACATCCTCCTCATTCATGACCTCTACATTCTTTGCTACCTTTTCGTGATGCACAGGAGGAGTCTCATTCCTGGGAGCATTCTCAATCGAAGCTCCACCCTTAGCGGGTGCTACCCTTCCTCGGCCTCTACCCCTTGCTCTTCTTCTACCCCTACCTCGACCGCAGCCTCTTGCTGCGGACTCCTCAGTTAGCTCATTGACGGGAGCTATGGGCCTGACGCCGTTGAAGCGAGTGTTAACCATCAGCGGACGGAAGAGTGAAGGAGATTAGATACCAATTTGGATCACCAGATATCAATTGGAATCAAGTTATAAGACAAAATGAGACAAGAGAAAATAGAGAAATTTTCTAAAGTCCTATAGCCTCTAGAAGAAAGGTACAAACATCTCCGTACTGTTACGCAAGACTATACTAGACTCATTTTGGTACACCGAGATCAACGAACCTAGGGCTCTGATACCAACTTTGTCATGACCCAGATCGTCGTGATTGGCACCCACACTAATCCTCCGATGGGAGAACCACTACTACAACCTAACTACACAACTTAACGAAAAGATAGGCATTTAAAGATACGGAAGTAGGTTTAAATATCTAAAGAAAATGGAGTTCCTATAAACTCCAAATGTTAACAAATAACCATAAAACATATGTTGAAAACAACCCCTAGAAACTGAAAGTCAATGTATTAAAACTCTAACAACGACAAGTCTAAAATAGAAGGGTAACCCCGAAACTAAACAAATGAATTTCAAAAGTACTAGTCGAAGTCCAAAGAAAATGGACTAAGCAAAATAAAGGACTCCATGGTAGCCTAAAAGAACTGGCTCACCCTTGAAATCCGGACTCGATCACTGATCTCTTAGCTGAGGTCTATCAGTAGCCGCCTGAAGATGCCCTGTACTCAACAAATAATGAGCAAGTGCAGTATCAGTACACAACCACAGTGTACTAGTAGGATCACACGACTATTTTAGTAAGCGAAACATATATAAGTAGTCACAACATAGTAAACATGACATGTATAGAACATATATACACATTGGTTATCAATTCAGGAGCAGTGTACAATTACACATTCTCAATAACAAGTAGATATGACAATTCAATGGTTCTCTCATGGAACCTATACCCAAACTGTTAGTGTGTCGGAACGTGATACCCGATCCAATTAGTGTGTCGAAACGTGGCATCCACTTCAGTATAAGTGTTGGAACGTGACACCCGATCCAGTTAGTGTGTCAGAATGTGACACCCGATCCATTCAACACAACCACAATCACAATCACACTCACACTCATAATGTACATACTCATAATCATACAATTAAGTGTTGAATTATGGCGTACATTTGTTCATTCATACTCATTTCGTTAGGTTTAATCAATAAGACTCCATTCACATACATACATGCATTACAATGAAGCAATTACCAACATACATAACACAAACATGAAATCAAACTATCACCTACCTCGAAACCAAGCTTGATTCCCCCCAAGGCACTAGAATCATCCCTTTCCGAATTCTTTCCACTTGTTCGTGGTCTAAAACAACAATTTAATGCAAGGATCAATAAAGTAAGGTCTAATTACCCGGATTAAACAAACCCATGATCCTAAGATGCAGCTACGACTTTTTCCCACCATCAAATTCAGTCCAAAACCCTCCTCCAATAATAATTAACCAAAAATCTAAGTTCTACAGATCAAAAAATGGATTAGGGGAGTAAAATTCTTACCTTTAGCAGCAAAAGTTGTGGAAAACTGTCAAGAACTAGTCTTGGGTCATCTCCTAAGTCTTAAGAATGAAGTTTGTAGAAAAATAACATTTTTAGGGGTTTTCCTCGACTTAATTTGCGACTGAGCCGCTATGGCGAACCCCATACCACCACAACGCTCCCATCCTGGCGTATTACAAAAAGACAGAGAGTCAGAATTTGAGTTCCAAACCCCCATTTCACAACACACTTTTAACCCATGATGTTTAAAAACTACCCTTTCACGCTAAGATCAGTTTCGGGAGTTCTACTAGCCCGAATTCGATTGTGTAAAGTCGTACATGTTCCTTAACGTCTTAGTTATCTACTCATGTGATCAAATCCATAATTAGATCTCTCATTAGTTACCAGATTTCCCTAGACCTCACTTGACTCAGATTTCATCCAAATCTGGACTAGGCTACAATTTTTCAAGTCACTACTCAAAAGTTTTCTGGCCCAATGTTTTACCCATTGCCTTTTATATAATGATGGGAACGGGTCATTACAGAAGTGCTCCGATAGATTTGCTCGAGTGAAATTTTTACCTTTGAGGTAGGTTTGACTATCCCTCTTTTAGACTGAGATGAGTATGTGATCTTTCTAAGGAAGTCAACTGTGAAATGAACTATATATGAGTTCTAGAGGTTGGTAAGTGTTTATCTTCTTGTTTAGTTCATGTGATTCCTATTTGTGATGCTTAGCATGTGTGGAAGCTTGTGTGATACCTTTAATTGTTACTGAAAATCTGTGATATTTGAGTAATTTCCTGAGTGAGGGATTGTGTGGCTTATCTTTACACTGGATATTGAAATGCCCAAGTTAGGGGCTTTAATTGATTTTTCAATCATCTTAAAATGAAAAAAAATACTTGTCTAAGTGGTAAAGACTGATCTCAAATGGTTTCCTCCACTATCCCTATCATTTGAGGTCGTGTTTCATGACTTGTTGAGTTTGAGAACTTTATGCTATTCAAAATTGTTGATGAACTGATAATATATTTGTGTTATATGTATTGTGATGCATTCATCCTCATTCAACATATCATTATTCATGGGAATATGAGAAAGTGGAGAAATACTTTCTTTTTGAGAAAAAAAAATGTGATACCTTACTTATATCCTTGACCACGGGCTAGGTAGAAAGTTGATGAGATATTAAGATTATAAAATTGGTATATGGACTGCAATTCCTCCATGAGTCCTTATTTGGAAGCTAAAGCTCGGCAAGGTGTATACGACAGATTGTGTGACAACCTTGGTTCATCCACATTATTCCATCATCTCATTGCATCACATTGGCCAACTTTGTTGTGTTGTGTAACTTGCTTATATGTTGATTTGAGTATTATCTGTACCCTTTTTTTGTTTACTTTATTTGCGCCGTTATTATATAAATTGGCGATACTGATGCTTGAATGGGATGTTTCTTCATGCATGTGGAAATGTTTCATTGTTTCTTTCTTAAGTCTTATTAGTTGCTTATACTCAGTCGGTCTAAGATATTGAGTGCATGTGGTTTGTACCCACCATTACTTATGTTATCCTTTGATGTTGATCCTAGTTAGGGTAATCATTTTAGCGGCTGATCAAATCTAGCGATTTTTTTCTCATTCAAGTTGTGGTGAGATTTTGCTTTCTGGATCACCATCGGTCTTCATCTATCATTTACGGTCTTTAATTCCCTTTAAAATATTTGAGCTCTTTATACTTATGCTATCGGATTTTGGAAACTTCTTTGTTGTTTCTTATCAGTTGTGCCTGACTTCCCTTTGGAAGTCTCATATGTGTTATTTCTTTCGACACACACTATTTTGGCGTTATCGGGTTGTGTGTCATCATGACCTCGAATTTTGGGTCATGACAATAAGTGAGTCAGAAAGGTTAAACAAAGGGTATTTTTAGAAAAAATATGAGTAAAAAAGTATTTTGGACCAAAAAAAAGGGTTGGAGAGTATGATTTAACTACAATCTTGGGAACTTAGACCTAGGACTGTCAATGGAACAATTGGTCGGTTATTTTAAAAAAGATATATCATCCCAATTTTTTGGGTATTATATGATGTATAATAAAAATTAGATTTTTTAAAACCATCCCAATCATATTGATTTTTCGTCGGTATCGATACAGTTCGGTTAATTTTTTATTTTATTTTTACTTTTAAAGTATCACCTCAAATATACTATTATTAAAATATTTCTCTCGCAAGTACGTTCTCGAAGAAACACTTCAATTCTTCACAAACATGTCAAGAATGAAAAACATTGTCACCGTATGTTTGATCTTAAACATTTAATAGAAGTACTTGCATAGATTTTTCCGTATTGTTTGATAAAGTATCTATTATAGTATCTTTGACCTAGGTTAGATTTATATTTGAAAAATGTTATAAAATATATTTATATATATTAAATTGAACATATTATTAATATATAAAATATATTTACATATATGTAAGGTTATTCGGTTCAGTTTGAATTTTTTTTTTTTAATAAATTAAAAGACCATTCTAATTGTTCGGGATAGTTATGCACTTAAATAAAAGTACACAGTTTTATTGAAAAATTGATATAAATTGGTTTGGTATGGGTAGGTTCGATCAGTTCAGTGGGTTTTTCATATTCTTTTGACACCTACTTAGAAAACAAAATAAAAAGTGTAAATACCAAATGATGTGTTAATAGAGACAAATAAGGTCAGTGTGCCTAGTAGAATGTATTAAAATAAATAATGCATGCATTAGTTTTGTATATTAGAATATACTAGTGAACTTATCCGTTCTTCACGCGGTTATAAAAACAATAAGATGTCACTATATATTTATCCATACATATAATTGATTTCATAGAGAAAAACATTTGGTAAGTAGTTACATGACTTCCAACAAAGTCATAAGTAACTCTTTTGAACAAAAAAAAATATAATTAAATTTATGACTATAAAATTTTATATAAAATAAAAAATAAAGATAAATCATAAAGAGAACTAAAAAAAAAAAGAATGCAACATTATTTTTACCTTGCTTACAATCTTAATCATTAAAAAATAAAAACAAAAAGTACGAAATCAGCACACTATCTTTCGAACTCTTGTCGACATCCATTTTCACAAGCCTATCACCATTCAATAGTTTTTTCTTCGAGTCAAATTAAAAAATGAATAAAATAAGTATCGGAAACATAACAATTTAAAAGGCTAATGCGATTATTTGTCCAAAGTCTTACAATACTTTTATTGGCGGAATAACCTGGGAGACCCCTGTCCTTTGCTCCATTTGTAAGTTGGACCCTCCTACTTATCAATTTGTCAACTGAACCCCTAAACTCATTAGAAAGTAGTATTTTAAACCTTTTTTTCATCTGACTAGTGTCTGTGAAGTACAATTGCTTACACATGGAATTCCATGTCATTTTTAATGACATGTAAGAAATTACATGTTAAAAATTCAAAAAAATCAATTAAGCCACTTCAGTTTAACCCCATAAACCCAATCCACTTGTAGCCATGTTGATCAAAATGACTAAGTTTAATGACTTGACTAGTCACTAGCCCTCGTATGCTAGGAGTGCCCCTTATGTAATTTCTGGAAATTTTAAATATGCTTTTTTTTTTTTTTAAAATATTCCAAATAAGCATGTTCTTCATATTTATTTCAAATTGAACACTAAATTCATATCAAATAGATGAGATGTTTTCCCATTTGACTTGAAAATTCAAATACAAGTTCACCACCACAAATCCAACTAATCTCAAACACAATTTTGAATCAATTTCACAAGACCCATTTGTTATTTTCAAGCTTTCTCTAACTTATCAATGGAGTTCTAATTTTTCAGTATCCACCATTATCCTTCATGTTAGTCCATACTTAGACCTCTTTTTTAAAGCATAAAAAAATAAATAATAATCTCAATACTTTTAGACTAAAAAGCTAAAATCTAAAAGACTTTTAGACTAAGTGGTTAGGGTGGGTGGTTGATTTGTAGTGAAAAGAAAGTGTGGGTTGAGAAGAAAGTGGATGAAGGAGAGAACGAAGAGGAGGAGAGTGGGTGTGGTTGATGAAATTCCAAGAAGAAGAAGAAGAGAGAAGGGGGGCTGGGACGGAGGAGAGAAGGGTGGGGCTGGGGTGGGTGAGGGATGGTTGAGGAAGATGAGTTTTTAATTTTTTTCTTAAAATTGAAAATTATTATTATTATTTTAATATTTTTAATGAAAAATATCTTATTTACTTGTTGCCAAACGCGTGTAATCATGTAAAGTTCAAACTCAACGTTATCAATGTCACATAAGTTTGGTCAATGGTCAAAGGGGTTTAAAATATTGTGTTCTAATGAGTTAAGGGGTTCAGTTGACAAATTGATAAGTAGGAGGGTCCAACTTACAAACGGAGCCAAGTACAGAGGTCTTCTAGGTCATTCCACCTACTTTCATTTATAGGACTATAATATGAATAACAAATAATGTCAAGAATATGACTATTAATTTAGAGATTATGATAATAAAATTATGGGAGTAATGAAAATAATGACCATTAAGTTTTGTATTAAAGAATATAAATGAATACTTAATTGACATATTAATTAATCTACAATAAAAAATAGAGAATTGTAAAAATTAGAAAATAAATAGAATTCTTAGCCAAAGATTATAATAAAGATGAAAAACTGAAGACATTATTGTGTAGATTTTAGTGTTATTTAAAACTTGCAATGAGTATTTATAATTGAAAATTCATGGGGAAAAAAATTATATTTAGACATTTCTGAGGAACTAAACAGCCAAAAAAAAAAAAAGAAGAAGAAGAGAAGAGATAATTACGTCCAACAAAGTCACAAGTTACTAATTTGAACCAAATGAAATTATAAATTTACGTCAATCAAAACTTTCTATAAAATACAAAATAAAGAAAAATCATGAGAGAACATAAATAACTAAATAATACAACATCATTCTTACGATCTTAATTATTAAAACATTAAAAAATTATGAAATTAATGTACAATCTTCCGAGCTCTTCTCGATATCAACTTCCACAAGCCACAATAACCATTCAATAGTCTTTATCTAATTCTTCAAGAACCAAAGCATCAACATAATAAACACTAAAAACATGACAACTTAATATGTTAACGTGCTCATTTCAACAAAGTCTTACAATATTTCTATTCATAGGACTACAATATAGAATACCAAACAATATCATGAATATGATTATTGATTATTTTAGAGTTTATGATAATAAAAAAGTTATGGGAGTAATGAAAATAAAGACCATGAAGTTTTACTTTAAAACGACTTTTTATCAATTTGACACTCAGTTTTTGATATAAAATTTTGCACTACTTGAAACTCTTGCCAATTTCTTACAGTAAAATTCAAATAATAACAAAATCGACTTACATGTAAATAAAAAAGAAAAATAATTATACCTTTCCGCCTATAATCTATGGGGAGCATGTTTAAATTTCTCAGTAAATTGCCAGATTGAAATCCGATCAGTTTAATATCATGGAGAAGATGATCTTTCCCCTTAAAAAAAAAAACACCTGCAATAAAACAATTAGATTTCATATAAGTAAAAAAATTGAAAGCAATATTTAAGCTGTAAAATGCTATTTTATTAAGTTACAAGAAAATTTGTGATTCTTGGTAAAAAAAGATGAGCAAGTTTCACCTAGTTAATCCCTAGTTCAATTATACATATAAATTTGATCATTTGTTTTGTAACAAAATTTTCTAATGCCTCTATTTATAGGACATAATATGGATACCAAAAGATATCATGAATATGACTCTATTAATATAAATTAGAAGTTACGATTATCAAAAGTCATGGGAGTAATGAAAGTAAAGACAATTAAGTTTTTATATTAAATAATATGAATTAGTGGAATAGTAATTGACATATTCATTTTTATACAATAATTAAACAAATAAAATAAAAATATCAAAAAAAGAGAAAAAAGATAAATAGAATCTTTGGCCAAAGAGATGTGCCACATCACTTTTCTTTTATCTAGCTTTATATTATATATTGATTATTTGATACATTTGTTTAGCCTATGTATAATTAATGTAAACATTAGTTATACACTCTATTGTGTATTACTAATACATGAAAATTCATAGTACTAATAATGCAGTGACTTTTAATGCATGCATAACATGATTAAAGACCTAGTTTCTTCTCAAAACCTTTTTAAAAAATTTTCCGTCATATTTGTGGATGACATTTTGTAAGTAAATATTTAAAAATAAATATATCAAATGCCTGTTATTTTTAATACATCAAATAAAATAAAGCATAAGAGATATTTTTTATATAATTAATAAAAACATAATCAATATAATCATTATTAATATATTTTATTTAACATTATTGTTAATTTATTAAACACTATAAACGACCCTTATAATATTAGAATTTTTATGTAGGTTTATATGATAACGATGTTGTGGTTGAGAAGCAGAGGAAAAAGAATGAAACCGCATAATAGATTTGTCAGTCAGGCTTTGGCCCACCATCGCTTATTTTATTTTTTATTTATACTAGCAAAGTGTGATAAGTCATTAATCTAGAAATATTATTTTTACAAGTATATAATTGAAAGAGAAGAGGTGGTAAATTTTATACGCATTCATACAAAAGTCTATTTGTGTATATGGATGAAAACATAAGAATATATATATTTATATTTCTTTTAACTGAGATGATTCGCATTTCCAATTTTTGTTTCTTCCAAAGGAAATTAAGGGAAAATATTTATAAAGTTTTTCTTTTCAGTTTATATGTTTGTGTGTGTATGATTCTCTCATTCTAATAGAAACGGAAAGATAAAATATAGCTATTACTTTATTTTTTTTTTAATTTTTCATGATAAGATAGTAAAACTAAATTTTTTGATTTCTTTTTAATTAAATAAAATAAAAGCATACCTGGAAAATAAATGTATATTTAGGGTGTGTTTGGTATGAAAGAAAATGTTTTCCTAGAAAATGTTTTCTTGGAAAATAAATGGATTTCTAACTTATTTTCTCATATTTGGTTGGTGACTAGAAAATATTTTTTAATATTTGGTTGGTGAATGAAAAACATTTTCTAGAAAATATCTTTTATTTTTGGGTTGAGACTAGAAAATACTCATTAGAAAAATAATTTCTGATCCGAAAATCAGTCCCGGTAATCGATTTAGGACCCGACCCTGACACCCAAAATAGGACATGACCTCGACGACCGTTCCAAAATCCAAACAGGACCTGATCCAGACTTCCGATCCTAAAATATTTTTCAAATATAATTTTCATAAAAAAAAATTGAAACAGGGTAAGGGGGTGGCTGGGGTGTGTGTGTGTAGGAGTGGCGTAAAAAAGAAATTTTAAAATTTGAAATATTTTTCAATTTTTAAAATTTTTTTTTGATGCGGTGGCTGGGGGGAACTGAGGGCTGATTGGGTAATAAAAATGAAAATTTAAAAATTTGAAATATTTGTTTTTAAAAAATTTCTATTATTTTTTTGGGTGATGGCCTGGGGAAGGGGGGGGGGGGGTTGGTGTAAAAATGAAAAATTTTAAATTTGAAATATTTATCAAAAATAATTTTTTTAATTATTTTTTGACGGGGGTGGCCTTGGTTGGGGTGGGGGGTAGGGTGGGGGTGGCATAATAATGAAATTTTTAAAAATTGAAATATAATTAAAAAAAAATATATTTTTTAAAATACTTTTGATAGGGGGGCCTCGGTGGGGGTGGGTAGGGGGAAGGGTGGTAGGGGTGGTGCGTGGCGTAAACAATGAAAATTTTAAATATTTTTCCACAATAGTATTTTTTGGGAGTGGAGGGGGTAGTGGTTGGATGATGTAAAAATAATCTTAAATTTGAAAAAAAATTTAAAACTAATTTTAATTTTTTTTTGGTGGGGGGTTGGGTTGGTTTGGGCGTAGGGGTAAAAAATATATTAAATATTAAAAATAAAATAATTTAAAATTTTTATTTTTTTTGTATGGGGAGGGTCATGTATGAGGTACGGGGTAGGGTAAGAAACAATATATTGTAATTGAAGGATGAAGTAGAGTTTTGGAACATGTTTTCCTTAATTTTTGAAGGGAAGTCATTTTCCAAAACAAGTTGATTTGAAAAACATTTTCCAAAACATTTAAACCAACCAAACATGGGAGAATTGGAAAACATTTTCATACCAAACACACCCTTAAGTTCTTTTCTTTATTTTATTCTACAAATTTTCTTTTCAGTGTCTTTTTTTTTTCTATTCACATCCATTAAATATCCATCTTAATTATTAATCTTCTAATTATTTTATTTTTAATTTTAGTGAAGTCGTTACTTTTCAACAAATTTCCATTATTTTCTTCTTGTTTCCTGTTTCTCCCTCTCTTCTATTGCGATTTCTTCCTTTTCTTTTCCTGGAACCTACTTCATCTTCCCTTTTGTAAAATTATCTGTAACGATTTGATCCACCGTTATTTAAATGCAAGAGTGCTCGATCAGTGAGCTATTACTGTCAAGTTAAAATTTGGGACACACAATGAAATTATTAAATTTGAACTTATCTGGGCTGACGTTAGACTGCCATAGCGGGAAGCATAGTGACACTGCTATAGCGCTTGCAGGGCTACTATAACGGGGAAGATAGAATCAGGCACTAGAAACTCAATGTGTTTTATTTTCTTCCCTCTTTTCTTGGACAAAATAGACGAGGTTAATCTGAAAGTTCCCCTGAGCCACTTTATGTTCGAGGACAATGAAGGGGAGGGATTTTCCCGCATAAAGGGTGAGACCCAATGACCCGTCAATATTTGTCAAGATTCGTTCCCAAAGAGCAAGGTGTTTCATTCATAGTCCTTCAACAGCTACTTAGCGCCCTGGTAGGCTAGATTTCCTTAACTGAGTAGTTAGACCTGCCTTTACCCATATAATATCTTATAAATTATGGGGGAATTTCATGCATAGGCTTCACAGAGTCTGGATAGTTAATGTATGGTTAGTTGTGGTTAGGTTGATGATGGACCTGATTAATTATTTTTGGCTTTATGATGGCTGCTGAGTGTTATTTTGGGGAAGATAACTATAGGTAAATTGAACTGTGATCAGGGAACATTCCAGAAAGAATTCTCTCGGGTAGGCGATGGTTGTTGATTTTTCCATTTTATGTTATATGTGCTTGTTAACCGTGTCTTTGTAGTGCTTTCATGATATATGATTAGGGAAATTTGAAAGATATAATGTGAGGATATTGTCAATCGCATGCAATGAAAGTGTTTACTTGAGTGTACAAGTGTGATTGTTGTTCATTATGGTTGTGATGGTGTTATGTGTATTATTATTAGATCAGGTACTACATCGGCGCACACACACATATTATAGGCTACCATGTCGGTACATATATCTATTGGATCGAGTTTCATGTCGGTACATATATATTATTATTGGATCGGGTACCACACCAATACATATATTTATTGGATTGGCTACCCACTGATATATATATATATATATATATATATATAATTGAATTGAGTACCACACTGGTACATATATATTACTATTATTGGATGAGGTACCACGCCGATACATATGTATTATTAGATCGCCTACCATGTCGGTGCACTAATAGTTGTGTGTGGGTTCCATGAATGAACTAGATTTGTCTATTTGGTTGTAATAACTATTACATGTTGGTTTTTGAGTGACCAGATTGTGTGTTTAAATGTTGGAGTGGTTCTTGTGTGGATCAATATGACTTGATTGAGAATTTTGGGAAGTCTGGGCTACTTCATAATGGTGGTTAGAATTGTATATATCTGCTACTAATTCGAGGCTACTTGTACATATGCCATATAATGAGAGCATGCAAGGTAGGAATGACAAAGCTGCAGCTCGGTGTTCAGAGGAAATGTTATGTGAAACTAGGGTTAAGCTATGATCTGATGTGAGTCAAATTGGCAGCGGAAAGAGATAAGGTGTATCAAATGCCAACATAATAATACTTGTAGTGAGGGTGGATCAGAGCCCTAATTTTTATGTTCAAGGTGCATGTTTTCTTTGGTTATTTTGTATGATATTGTGTGATGGGTTCAGGTCAACCGATGATGCTATTCGTACATATTGTTTGTAGTGATAAGAATTTTGCTCTGCTACTTTGTATAGTCTAATTGCAGGATTCAATGACGTTTCATAGGTGAATATGACGATCTCTGACAACTTCTACTCCTCTTTCCTTATGGCGGGAGATGTGTTGTATTTTCTTTTATCCCTTGTGTCTTCTTAGTAGCTCTTGTACCTAATTAGACTAGTTTCTTGGGAGAATTTTTTGACAAAATATAAATGATGGTTTCGTAACCTTGAGTTTTCTGACTATTGCAATTATTAAAGAGCTTCTTATGTATTAATTTCACATTGCCTGTTTTTAAAGTTTATTGGTAAATATTCTCCTATCTAGGTGTTGGAGTAGCTTCCCTCACGATCCGATAAGTTTGAATTGTGACATTATCTATGACACATGTCATGGCTCGAGCCTACACCTTGGACGTGGCTGGCACTTGAGAACCATTCCTGGTCCCCAAGAGAACCCTCATCCTAGCTGACTACAAGCAGAAGACTAACTCAAGCATATGCAATGCATCCAAAGATTCTAAAATAATCAACTGTTGGTTTTCTCCCATTCCATGCCTCCTGCGGTGTCATATTTTTAGCAGAAAAATTTGAGCTTCTCTTTAAAATATGTACACTCCAATTTACGGACTCTGGCTAAAAAGTCTTTGGAATGCTTCCTGTGACTAACGGAGCCTGACATGAGGTGTCTAAATTGAACAAAGTTTGGTTCGGGAGCCAGCGATGAGTTTGACCATGTTTTTTTATAAAGGATAATTTGATTTAATCATAAAGGAAATGATAGGTTGTACTTTTAATTAGGTAATCACTTTATAATCATACACTTTTATGATTAGCTGAATACTAAAAACCACAAGTCATCGTTGAAATTTTTTAAGCCGTAATTTTTCATATTTATCTTTAAATACCTTGAAGATAGATTACCTTTATAGAAGCCTATTATTTTTCTAGAAATCTTTTGATGTTTTTTTGGAAAAAAACTCCAATCTTTATTTAATAGAAAGTACTGATAACTAAAAATCTTACTAATTAATCATTGAAGAAATAACAAATACCTTCCAAGTAAAAAGAATGCATTCTTAATTATAAAATTATTGACAAAACGTACAATAAAGCAACTAAATGTATTTCAATTTCTATTTTCATATCTTCATATGGAGGAGACATTATTATCTAACATGTTTTGTAATTTAATCTTTCAATCTAACAAATGATGATATTTCATTCTTTCTCACTATTTAGAATAGTGGGGCTTTCGATCAAGATTTTCTCACTTCACCCGTTTGGTCTTTCACTCCAATAGAAACTTTTATGTGTTGGTAGGCTTTCACCTCAATTTAATAGCCCATCTTTCGGGTACCAGTAAAAGAGAAAGCTTCCCCATGATCTCATCATTTGATACATAAATGATACAAAAGGGAGAAGTGGAGATTTAAAACTTTCAAGAACCAGTGAAAATGATCGACCAAATTTCAAATACAATATTTGAATGAAGAAATTAAAATATTATATGCTAAACTAATAAAACATGTAAAGTTTAAAGCTGTAAAAAAAGAGAACAAAGTGTATATACCGTGTACATCTTCTTCAGCTAAATAATTAATGACCCTCCGAGAATATGTGATAATAATCTAAAGTTAGGTTTAGTTAAGGCCATAGAATGAAATCCTTTCTTACCTTTATATATATTGTTTTTCTTTATTGGTGTCTCTTTAACCTTCCTTTCATACATTTAATAATTGAAACAATACAAATTTACACTTTTAAAGAAATTCTTACACTCTACCAACCATGAGGTTGGCAAATGGCTAATTAAACATATGATTGACGCATTCATTTACAAATTAAAGGAACACTAATTTAATAGTCATAAAATTTCCAAATATCATGGTCTTTAAGTTCAATAGAGGGTCGAATGATTATCTGAAAAATTGAATGGGAAGAGCATGAGCTCACATTTGGAATAGCCTATTGAATTCCCAAAAGGAAAAACAAAGTTTTGGCCAATTACTATCAAGATCACTTGTTAATGATTTACGTACCACAATATCTAAAATTTTACATGTATCATGCGACTGTTCTGATTTGATTGCTTTATTTTAAAAAAATAAAAATTGAAGTAACTTTTTTTAGAGCAAGAGGACAGCATGCATCGAAAAAAATGTGTAAAGAGAACTCCCCAAATATTTCTTATAATTTAAATAGTAGGAAGGTTTTTTTACACACTATCAATACTATATGTGACCCCATAAATATACATTCAACTTAATTTGACTAATAAAATTGTTTTCAATAAAAGTTTTGTCCAATTATCCACCAAATATTTTACAATTTTACTTCTACACAGGTGACGACTTTCTTAGGTGTTTAGCACCCTTAATTACCAAATAAGTGAGAGCAATATTGTTCCTCCTGAACATCTGATTTAAGAAGAAAAATTCTAGTTAAATTTTTTGGAATTTGATTATATGTCCAAAATCTACTTCAATGATTTAACTATATGTCCAAATTTTGTAACTTGTAGCCGGGCTTTTACATATTTGTTCCAAAAAGGATTGCCACGATCTGTATAACATTAATTTCCCTCTTTTCTTTTCAAAGATTTTGAATTTTAATCCGGTGCAAGTATTGAAGAAAGTTAATTTTATTATAAAACAGTTGTCAACATGAACTTTGAATTTTATTTACGGAAAGGTTCAAAATTATCCTTAAACTATATAATTGAATAAAAATGTTCATTATTTATAATTTGATCCAAAAATGCCGTCATTGTTGATAGTTTAATCCAAAAATATCATGTTGGTAGTAGTTTGCCTAAAAAACATCCCTATTAGTATTACTTATTTGTGTCAAAATTTCCCTTTTCGTCATTAATATATTATTTTCTTTATTTTTTGAACACATTCTTTTTCAAAAAAAAAAAAAAATATATATATATATATATTCAAATAACCCCTTTTTTGTAATCATGTTACATGGAAAAGTTAATCTTAATTAATCAAATTTCTTGTATTACTTCAGTTTTATCATCATTAAATTCTTAGGGCTAACAATGACTTAACCCCACTCGAAGAACTCACAATCATTTATGTTAGTAAGATTGCCAAAAACCTTTGATACACTAGAGTGCGTCACGATCCAAAATCTGAAGGGTCATGATAAGATCTACATTAATCTTCTGATAGGTACATCAAATCTTTCCCAAAATAAAATCAAATAATCATGCGAAAATGAAAGTAGAAGTGAAAACAAGTCATAACTTAGATTTCATTAAGTATATAAATATGAAAAATACCAATTAAACCCCAATACTCGATTTCATGTATACAAGAACGACTAAAAACTAAATGCCACTGTTTCAATACCAATACATTGTATGAAATGATAACAAACTGAAGTAAAGGATATAGGGAGTATGGTGCCACAAGGGCACATATGTTGTTATTAGAGTGCAGTTATTATGTAAGTATATTACAATGCAATGCAATGGAATGATCATATGATTCTACAGATATACACTTATTTCTACTGATGGCATGCTGACGCCAAGATAAACGAAGACTCACAAGATAACAAGTACTTGGAACAATTTATCTTCAACTTACCAATCACAAAAAAAATACTTGAAATCATTTTTCTTTGAGTTTCATCACAGCTAAATCCCAGCCTATATTGCACACATGAAAGTCATTTCTAACATCGAATCTGTCACGCCCCGAGCCTACACCCTGAACGTGACCGGCATTCGAATACCATTTCTGGTCCCCAAGCGAACCCTTGGCCTGGCTCACTACTTAGCGTAAGACTTACTCAAGCGATAATAGGCTTAGAAACAGAATTCAAAACATTCAAACTCAAAGAAAATACTTCACTCAAACTGTTTGTAAAATACTCAATAATCTAGGTATAATAGTTTGCAAAACATCTCAAGGAGAAGTAAATACTCAGAGACTTCTCAACTCTATCTATCTATGAAGCCTGTATAGTTCAACATGGATGCCAGGACAAGACCACGACACCCTAAAATGACTATACTGAAAATAAAAGTGGAGTCCTCCGAAATGCAAGGAGGCTCACCAAAAGTTAATTGGAGTGCAAAGTGATATCAACGAAGCACATGTTGATGATCCTGAACACATGTATCTGCATCATAAGAAGATGTAGGTTGAATGTCATTAGTACATTGAATGTACACGAGTATGTAATAAAGTGAATGAATAAATAATTGAACTAATAAGGCTAGAAGAATACTCACCTCAACTCAACTCAATATAAAACAATAATAAGAGATGAAATATTTAAAGCTTCATACATAAAAGATGGTAACTCAAGGATGTATATAAAAATATAATAAATTACTCATTACTCTTATTTGAGAAATTTTCTAAGAGACAACCATCTTTATGAGCTATGTGACGATACAACGTCTTGCCCACACTGCTAGTTTGTCCTATATCTTGTCGGGGTATAGAACACATCAATTAAGTGGATGCACTAAAGCTCTACTTTAAAGCAATAAGGAGTCATCTAAAAAGTATGATCCTTTAGCCATGTTGGCTACATGATTTATGTGGAATGTGAGTTGTCTGAACTCATCCTCATGTGCTCAATACTACTCCTAATAAATATATAATCATGCTCAAATGTATAAAACATGCTCTTTGTCAATTTGAGGTAATTGCTCAAAATATCCTCTTAAAAGAGGTAGTTGCTCTGAAATAACTCTGAACTCATTACTCATTTAGAAATCAAAGTTTCTCTTTTCTCAATGTAAAAATGATAAATTTGAAAATCAATAGCTCCCTTAAACTTTACTCAAAATGTCTTTTTAAACTTTCCTCAAAACTCCTCTTCACTTTCTTATAAAATCAATTTAAGATAATTGTTCGGTTAAAAAGATTCTCAATAATTACTCAATGAATACTCAAATAATAGGGTTCATGCTGAAAAATAGATAGGAACAATCAACTCAAAAAATCTCAATGCATAATATATAGCAACACAAAAATTAGGAATAGCAACTCAGAATTCAACAACAATTCATCTCGAGAATACTCAAAACTAAGGATAGAACCCTAGATTACTTGTTTTTTTTTTAAATTTTTATAGAAGGTAGTTGTAGGGCATGAAGACGAACTCAGTTCATCACTATGATAGCCTGACATACTTGGGAAGAACAAGGTATTTGGTGAAATCGATGAAATTCGAAGAACGTTAGAAAACCCAAACTTTTCTCCTCTTTAATCCTTGCTATAAGTCTTTGATGTGTTAAAGAATATAAAAGAATATTTTAACATTATTTAGAACCTTAATTAGGTGGAAAAGGGTTGTGGTTTAGGCTTAGAAGGAGTGAGAAAGGACTAAACAACCCTTCGTGAAACTGACAAAAAACCTTCTAAAGGTCCATCTACGGTTCGTGGTTTACTCTACGGGCCATAGATCCCATCCATGAAATTTATATTGAATTTTAAGGCTAAAAATCTACGGGTCCAATCTATGACCCGTATAAGTTTGTACGGACCATAGATTCAATCCGTAGACTTCATACAAATTGTTGGCTCAAAAGTCCATTCTATGAGTCCAAACTACCGCCCGTAGAAGTTTCCACGGCCCATAGAATGGATCCGTAGGAATTGGACCCCAAAATACAAAGTATCTGAAGTTTTTGAAAGTTTGACAGTACGGGTTGTAGTTCAATCTGTGACCCATAGATTGGATCCATCGTTCACAGACTTAGAAAACTCCGATATGATAGTCTCTAGTAGAATATCTGTAACATTGTACTCCAAACTAGCAATGAGGCAAACTTGGTGGCATTGGAAAGAGGACTCAACGCCCTTCAATTTGATAGGTCATGGATCACCTAATTCATTATGTGCTGGGAGATATGATCATTTGAAGTTTACCTAAATAGAATCTTATATCATAAAACTTAATTGGTGATGAAACTTTCAACTCAACTTTGTGCTAGGGGGTCATTGTGACCTTAAGTCATTTCCAAATCGATTCAAACACCAAATCAATGACCTTTACACATATGAGCAATTTAAGAATTACCTGATACAATTTTACATTAAAATAAAGAATGGTTTGGGCCTTCACTTAGAAATTTTTGGGGTGTTACAATATCTCCCTCTTTGAATCATTCGTCCTCGAATGATGGATGAATTGCGCATGAACAGGGTAGGAAAATGTAAAAACCCAATTTAGTGCAAAATACACATAAAAATCATGAACTCCAAACAGTGAAAGAGGGATTGAATTGAATGAGTACTTTAGGAAGAGTTAATATCTTGGACTGGAACAAAATCGGAGGAGAAGAGACGATGGTATCTACTCTTCATATCTTCCTCAGCTTCCCATGTAGTCTTCTGAACAAACTGATTTCTCTATAATACCTTGACTGATGCAACCTCCTTGGTTCTCAATTTGCGAACCTGACGATCAAGAATCTGAATGGGAATCTCATCATAAGATAGCATGTCCTTGATACCAATATTCTTAGTGAAGGATCACTCAAACACTTCTTTAGCATAGAGATGTGAAATACTACTGCTTCTAACTCTGATGGTTAGGCCTGGGCATATTTCGGTTCAAACCGAAAAAATCGACCGAATCGAAATTTTTTTAAATTTCGATTCGGTTTTTCGGTTTGTTCGGTCGGTTTCGGTTTTCAGTTTTAAAATTTTGGTTATTCGGTTCGGTTTTCGGTTTTTAACTAAATTAATTCGGTTAACCGAAAAAACCAAATTTTTTCGGTCGATCTTTTCGGTTTTCGGTTTTTCGGTTTGGCTACAACCCAACCTATCCAATATCAATAGCCCATTAAAATTTGGCCCAATTAGCTTTTGTTTCTATTAGAGAAAATAATATTATTTAATTTACTTACTATTTTTAATTCATTTATTATATAACCAATATAAGTATTTATTAGTTATACATCATATTTAATGTCATTTTTATATATAGTAAATTATTAAATTAATAATACAATATATTATTTCTATTAATACACTATTCGTACTATCATGTTTATTATATATAGTTAGGGTTGCGCATAATATGGTTAAAACTGAAAAAACCGACCAATCGATTTTGTTTTTTAAATTTTAGTTTCGGTTTTTCATTATTTTGGTCGGCTTCAATTTCGATTTTCAATATTTCAGTTTTTCGATATAAAAAGGGGTGTCCACTGTCATGCACTTGTTGATTTATGGGTCTTGACTCTTGAATATGGTATCCTCTGGGAGCTCATTGCATTTGTTTAACTGCCAAGAAATAGCTCGAATAGTTGAAAATTGAGACTTGGTGAAACAAATTAAGGCTAAGAAAGTCAAATTTTGATCAGTTTATAATCAAGCTAGCAGAAAATAATCCAAATGCTACTGCCCAGAGTCCGCGTTAATTAAATTTGGTTAAACCGAAAATCAAACCGAAATAAACCGAAACCGAACCAAACCGAATTTAATTCGATTTTGTTTGGTTTCATATTTTGCCAAACCGAAAACCAAAAAAACCGAACCAAAATTTACAAACCGAACCGAACCGACCGAACGCCCAGCCCTACTGATGGTAGCTCTAACTCATAAGCTACATTACCAACTCTCTTGGATTCCTATAAGGACCATTGTATAAGGGATTGAGCTTTCCCTTTTTATGGAATCTCATAACACCCTTCATAGGTGAAACCTTCAAATAGACCCAATTATTAATCTCAAACTCCAAGTCTCTCCTTCTAACATCTGTATAGGATTCTGACGACTTTGCACTATTTTCAACCTTTCCTGAATAGTCTTCACCTTCTTCGTGGCTTGATGAACCCAAAAAGACCCTATCAACTCAGCTTCACCAACCTCAAACCAATCAATAGCAGATATATATTTTCGCCCATAAAGAGCCTCATAAGGAGCCATCTGGATACTTGAGTAATAACTATTATTGTAAGCAAACTCTATGAGAGGCAAGTGGTCATCCCAATTACCTTTGAAATCCATGACACATGCTCTCAATATATCTTCTAGGGTCTGAATTGTGCGCTCAGCTTGGCCATCTGTCTGAGGATGAAAAGCAGTAATAAGGTTTACCTTCGAACCCAAACCTTTCTCAAATGACTTCCAAAACTGAGCAGTGAATTGTGCACCCCTTTTGAAATGATGGAAAATGGACTCTATGAAGTTGGACTATCTCACAGATGTATAATCTAGCATAACCTTCTGTTGAATTTGTAGTCTTTACTGATAAGAATTTGGCTGATTTAGTCATCCAATCTACAATCACCCAAATCGAATCATGTTTCCTGCAAGATCGCGAAAATCCAGTAATGAAGTCTATATGAATCATGTTCCACTTCCATTCTAAAAGAGCTATGTTCTGAGCCACACCACTTGGCCTTTGGTGTTCTACCTTGACTTGTTGGAAATTTGGGCACTTAGAAACAAAATCTGCAATACACTTCTTCATACTATTCCACCAATAGACTTCTATCAATTCATGGTACATCTTTATGGAACCGGAATAGATTGAATATCTAGAACTATGAGCTTCTGCCATGATCCTCTCTTAGAGCTCATCCACTTTTCGAACACACAATCTACCTTGATATCTAAACGCACCATCTCCCCCTTGTTCAAATAAGCTCCTTCTAACTGAAAACATACTGGAGACTCTTGTGGTCGGTGAACACATCCACATGAATGCCATAGAGGTAGTGACGCCATATCTTAAGAGCAAAAACTACTGATGCCAATTCGAGATCATGAGTCGGTAGTTCCTCTCGTGAATCTTAAGTTGCCTAGAGGCATATGCTATAACCTTACCTTTCTGCATCAACACAAAACCAAGCCCCACTCTAGATGCATCACAATAGATGACAAAACCCTATATAACCTCTGGTAAAGTCAACATTGAGGAGTAGTTAACCGAGTTTTCAATTCTTGAAATCTTTGCTCACGAGCTTCAGACCATTGAAACATAGTTGATTTCTGAGTCAACTTAGTCAACATGGATGAATTAGATTAAAACCCTTCAATGAACCTTTTGTTGTAACCAGCCAACCTCAAGAAACTCCTTATATCAGTTGGAGAGATGGGTCTGAGCTAATTTTGCATTGCCTCAGTCTTCTGATTGTCGACTCAAATATCTTTGCCAAACACAATGTGGCCTAAGAAAGCCACAGATTCAAGCAATAACTCACACTTAGAAAACTTGGCATATAACTCTCGATCTTTGAGAGTTTGGAGAACTATTTTGAGATGACTAGCATGGTTCTCCTCATTCCTCAAATAAATCAATGTGTCATCAACAAATATGATAACAAACATGTCCAAATACGACTTATATACTCTATTCATAAGATCTATGAATGCTACAGGAACTTTAGTAAAACCAAAGGACATAACAAGGTACTCATAATGACCGTAACAGTTTTTGAAAGCTGTGACTTTCTTTCACTTTCAACTGATGACAACCAGATCGAAGGTCTATCTTAGAGAAGCAAGGGGCACCCTGAAGTTGGATGAAAAGGTCATCAATTCTTGGAACGGGATACTTATTCTTATGGTGACCTTGTTTAACTGGCGGTAATCGATACACATCCTATGAGAACCATCTTTATTTCTCACGAATAGGACCAGAGCATCGCAAGGTGAGACACTTGGTCGAATGAAACCCTTATCAAGAAGATCTCTAAACTTCTCTTTTAACTCTCTTAACTCAGCTGGAGTCATTCTTTATGGAGGAATAGAAATGGGTTGAGTGTCAGGAATAATATCTATTCTGAAGTATACTTGTCCCTTAGGAGGCAATCTCGTAAGATCATCTGGAAAGACCTTTGGAAACTTGCTCACAACTGGAAATGACTGAATAGGCAGTGTCACTCGGACTAACTGATAGATGCACCCCTTAGAAACTAACTTTCTAGCCTTAAGGAATGAAATGATACGACACTTAGGCACTGCTGGACTACCCCTTTACTCTTAAACTGGCTCATTAGAAAACTGAAACTTGACTACTCAAATTTTACAACGGATTGAGACATAACAAGCATGAAGCTAGTCCATACCTAGAATGACATCAAAATCTACCATATCTAGCTCAACTAAGTCGGCAATGGTGTCTTTGTGATAGACTGAGATGGTACAATCACGATAGACTCTTTAATTTCTAAAATAGACTCACCAACAAGTGTGGAAATACTGAATGGTTCAAGAAGTTATTCGAGGGAAATGCCGAACCTTATGGCTACATTAGGAGTCACAAACGACAAACTCGCACATGGATCAAGTAAGGCATAAACATCAATAGAAAAGACTTTAAGCATACCAGTGACAACATCCGGAGAGTTCTCTTTATCCCAGCGACTAGATATAGCATACGAATGGTTTGCTCCTCCGCCTGTCCTTAAAGTAGCTCCTCTCAGAGCAGCTCTGTTTGTTGGAGCCACTGAAGAATATTTGATTCTGTTTCCCCCATTATGCTGCTATTCTTAGGGAACTCTCTCATAAAATAACCCATCTAACCACACTTGAAGCAGTCATTGGAGCCATCATGACACGCTCTTGGGGGCTTCCTACCACTCTTAGCACATGTGGGGGGGTCCAGGTAGCCCCTTATGCCATATTACCCTGAGACTGAATAGGTTGAGCTCTAAAATTTATGATTTTAGAGGTCATTCTTGTTCCTTGGTGTAGGTGACATAGCGGATGATGGAGAAGGTCCAGATGATTTCTGTTGAAACGATGACTAATTCTCATTTTCGTTCTTCTACTAGCCAGTTTCATGATTTCTGGTCTTGGCCCTTGTGTTGCGAAACTCTTCTCCGTCCTTTTACTTATCTTCCTCAACCTATTGTATATGAATCATAATTCTAGCTATATCCATGTCCCTTATCAATAAAGTCGCCTTACCTTTCTTACTCGATAAGTGAATTAGCCCTAGCACGAATAAACTTATCCTGTTTCTCATATCCTCCACAATATCCAGAGTATAGCAGGATAGCTGAGTAAACTTAATGTTGTACTTATGCACACGCATAGCTTCCTGTTTCAGATTCAGAAACTCTCTCCCAAGAAAGGATTCTCAAACACATTACAGCCCACAACTGGTTCCCCCTTTACCCTGTTCTTCTTCCACTGATCATACCATATCCTAGCAATACTTTTGAGTTGATATGAGGCTAACTCTACATACTCTATATCAGCACCACACATGACCTCAAATACTTTTTGAAGCTTTTCCACAAAGTTCTGCGGATCCTTAGTGATCTTCAACCCTATGAAATTTGAGGGATACATCCTAAAAACTAACGAATTCTAGATGTTTTAGACACATCCTAATGACCCACTCCTTGGTTACCATCCTGATTTGCCACGACCTGAGTCAGCATCTGAATGACATTTTGAACTCAGTATTGGTGACATCTCCTTGATGGGGTTGAACTTATGGTGCATTGGGAGCTTCTTGACCTTGACGATTAGCATTCCTCCAAGTGGGACATTGAACAACTCTTCATGGAGGTATAATCTTAAAAGATACATAAGTACGAGTTAGAAGAAACATTTATAGAGTCGAACTCTATAGGACAAACATGAGTAAGAAGGAAGTGAAAGCTCCTAAATGACGTAGCATCTTCATTATAGATGTGACACTGTTCACACTGATAAGAAGGACTCTACTAGATAGGTCTTCATAGACACCCTAGGACTTTGAACTCTGTGCTCTGATATCAAGTTTGTAACATTTCAAGCCTACACCCTGGATGCAGCCGACACTTGAGAACTATTTAAGTTCCCTAAGTGAGCACTTAGCCTGCCTGACTAATTAGTGGAAGACTTACTCAAGTGATAATATGCATAGAAATAGAATTTAGAACATTCAAACCCAAAGCAAATACTTAACTCAAACTATCTGTAAAATACTTAATAATGTAGGTATAATAGTTTGTAAAACATCTCAAGGAAAAGTAAATACTGAGAGACTCCTCAAATCTATCTATCTATGAAGCTTCTATAGTTCAACATGAATGACGGGACAAGACCCACGCACCCTAAAATGACTATACTAAAATAAAAGCGGAGTCCTCCAGAATGGAACGAGGCTCACCAAAAGCTAACTAGAGTGCAAAGTAATCTCAACGAAGTGCCTGTTGATGATCATGAACACATGTATTTGCATCATAAGAAGATGCAGGTCGAATGAAATCAATACATTCAATGTACGAGTATGGAATAAAATTGAATGAATAAATAACTGAACCGATAAGGCTGGAAGAATACTCACCTCAACTCAACACAATACAAAGTAATAATAAGAGATGAAATATTTTAAAAGGTTCATAAATAAAAGATGCCAACTCAAGGATATATATATATATATATATATATATATATATATATATATATATATATATATATATATATATATATATATATTGGGAAGGGCATCAACCTTGAAAGTTGGACAGAAGTGCTCCAACACAACCAAGAGAAAAAATATTGTGAGTTAGAGAGAAAGTTCTCCAACACCAAAAGCAAAAACAAAAACACAAAAAGAAAAAAGAGTTGATGGGAAAGGCATCAACTAGAGTTGGAGAGAGAGTGCTCCAACACCAAAAACAAAACAAAAAACAACCAAAATGAAAAGGCGTTGGTGGGAAGGGCATCAACCTTGAAAGTTGGAGAGAAGTGCTCCAACACAACCAAAAGAAAACATATTGTGAGTTGGAGAGAAAGTGCTCCAACACATGGAAGTTAGAGAGATGTGCTCCAACACAAGCAAGAAAAAAAATATCGTGAGTTGGAGAGAAAGTGCTCCAACACTTGGAAGTTGGAGAGAAGGTGCTCAAACACAATCAAGAAAAAAAATAAATAACATTGAAGAGAAGTTCTCCCATTCAACAACAATGACAAGAAGAAAAAGACAAGAGTATACAACTTTGAATTACGGGAGAATGTTAGAAATAATAATTCAAAGTTGGAGTAGGAATCCTAAGTGTTTAGGATTTGTTATTTATGATATTTACTTATTCATGTTTAATTAGGATTTGTAAGTTATAGTGGTTCCTTATCCTACTTTAATTTGATTTCTTACTTTTATAAATAGGGATACATACACACACACACACACACACACACACCCCAAATTGTCATATACCTTGCCGAGGTATAGAACAACTCAACTAAGTAGATCTACTAAAGCTCTACTTGAAAGCAATAAGGAGTCATGTAAAAAGTATGATCATTTACCCATGTTGGCTACATGATTTATGAGGAATGTGCGTTGTCTTAACTCACCCTATATCGGTGCTCAAAAATACTCCCAATAAATATATATTAATTCTCAAATGTATAAAATATACTCTTTCTCAATTTGAGGTAATTGCTCAAAATATCTTCTTAAAAGAGGTAATTGCTCTGAAATAAGTCTGAACTTATTACTCGTTCAGAAATAAAATTTTCTCTTTTCTCAATGTAAAAATGATTAATTTGGAAATCAATAGTTCCCTTAAACTTTACTCAAAATGTCTCTTCAAACTTTCTTCAGAATTCATTTTTACTTTCTTAAAAAGTCAATTTAAGATAATTGTTCGGTTAAAAAGATTCTCAACAATTACTCAATGAATACTCAAATAATAGGGCTAATGCTGAAATAGACATGAACAATCAACTAAAAAATCTCAATGCATTATATATAGCAACTCAAAATTCAACAAAAAACTCATCTCAAGAATACTCAAAACTAAGGATAGAACCCAATATTACTCATTTACGGATAGAAAGTAGATGTACGGTGTGAGCACGAACTCACTCCATCACTATTATAGCCTTATATACTTGGAAGAACAATGTTCTTGGCGAAATCGATGAAATTCACAGAACGTTACAAAACCCTAGATTTTCTTCTCTTAAATCTTTGATCTAAGTCTTTGAAGTGTTAAAGAACGTAAATTAATATTTTAACACTGCTTAGACCATTAATTAGGTAAAAAAGGGTCATGGTTTAGGCTTATAAAGGGTGGGAAAAGACTAAACTTCCCTTCTTAAACTTGACGAAAAACCTTCTACGGGTCCATCTACAGTTCGTGGTTTGTTCTACAAACTGTAGATCCAATTAGTGGAATTTATATTGAATTGTCAAGCTCAAAATTTCATTCTACGGGTCCAATCTACGACCTCAGTATAAGTTTGTATGGACTATATATCCAATCCGTAGACTTTATACAATAATTGGGCTCAAAAGTCCATTCTACGAGTCCAAGCTACGGCTCATAAAAGTTCCTATGACCCATTTTTGATTTTAATGTTTCAAGCACATTTAATCCAATTCTAGGTGTTCAATGATCGTAAATCAGTATAAAACCCAACTAAATGAGTTGGGATCGAATCCCATAGGGGAGCGGTACATGTTTTAGATTTAATTGGGAAGTATAAATGCGGTCAAATCAGTCATAGGAATAAAAATTATCGAATAATGACATTATTCAAATCAATGGGTGACACAAATGTCAAATGGGGGTTTTGGGTTTTGATTATCAACTACAAACAGTCACAAATAATATGAATTAACAATAATGAGACGAGTTCTTGTGATGTGATCGATTATAGGCTAATATAGACATATGGGTAATTGTAACTATTAGTAAATAACTAGATATTAGTGAGTAGACTAGGCTATAAGGGAGGTAATTTTCTCTCGAACAATTTATCCCGAATCAAGTTGATTTCTCTTGAACACCAACAAGCATGCAAATTAAGTACAACCCACACCTTAATCCATTCACTCTCTCAAGCTGAATGTGTGGGACTAGGTTTAGGATTCACTCTCTCGAGTTGAATCCAGGTCAACCCAAGACCCACATACCATCAATCAATAATTTTAGTTCTAAAACTTCTCTCTCGAGCAAGCCAAGAACACAAACATAGAACTGCATTTGCAACTACAATTCTTAGGTGAAACCAAAATTAATGATTGAACTCACTTTTAAATAGCATTTAAACTAACAATTACCAATACCCATAAGCTAAGTCAGCCCATAATCACATAATCACACCCCAAGAACTGGGTTTTAGCTAGACATCATAAAAAGGTAAAAACCATTACCTAGTTGATTATCTATCAACTGGGTAGGCGTGATTTCATCTTTACAATGCTCCAATTTGAAGATTCTCAAAGACCCACTTCCAAATTCTCAAAAATGATTTTTTTCAATCCTTAAAAGCTAAGAAAAAATAAACAAGAGAAAACTGTTACCACATGCTCAAAACTTAATAACCAATTGTTCTAAAGAGTATTGGATAGCTAAAAAAAATTGTTCAAAAACATATTTATAGTCACCAAAAATGTACTGCGAAGAGTCAATTGGCGAAGTAAGTCGGGCTCGCCGAACCACTCGGTGAGCCGCCATTTAGTGTCTTCGATCACCTTTCTGCCTTGGTATTCAACATCCTCAAGGTCTGTAACTTTGGGCAATATATCTTAGCTTTGCGGAATCACTCGACAATCTACTCCTTTTCATCGCCAACTTGGTTTTTTCCTTTATAGCTTGGCACACTGGAACTTTAGGTAGTCTCATAAGCCACTCGGCAACACGCCGAGTGCTCTTGGCGATCCTCAGGCTCGCCCATCTTAATCTCTTCAGCCTGTTTTGTTCCTTTTTACCTGTTAGTGTCCTTGCTTTGTTCCCAATCCATATTCCTGAAAAATCAAGGATTTAACATTAGTTATTGGCATAAAATAAGCATTTGAGGACACTAAATCTATATAAACAAAGCCCTAAATGAGTCCAAATCTTGGACTCATCAACATGCCCAACTTAAACTTTTGCTTGTCCTCAAGTAAAACTCAAGTTCAGCAGCTCAAAAAGGATGTTTCAAATAGTGCTACAAAAGACTCAATCATCAATGCACAAAACAAGGCTCAATTTACTCATGCAAGGATCAATTGTGCACTCAAAGATTGACTCACCATTATCAAAGGTTCTCAAGTTCACGATACTTGCTTCAAATGCAAGTTCAAGCTGAACAAAGGTACTCAAATGCCCTCACAACAAAGATGATTCCGTATTCACACACAATTTTTCAACAATTTATAGCTCCGGAATCACATACAACTCTCGCTCTCACAAAGATGAACACATGTATGACTTCACCCATAGATTTTTCCTTATTTTCCGATCAACATCCGTTTCAGCTCACTCAAGATCAAAAAGGTCTTTTCAAGGCTTTTAACGGGGCTGAGTGGAAATGTATGGTCATTTAGGCTCAGTGGCTACTACCCTCATGAAATGTGGTCTGAACATAACTTTTCTTCCTTTTCTTCGGCATTCTTACTCATGCTCAAAATTCACCCCATTATTCAACCTCAAATGAGTTTCCGAGCACCCCATTTCTTTTGCAACTTTCAAAACTTTATTTCGCAACTTTTTCATTCATTTTCTTTTTCTTTCTCTCTTTTTTTTTTATATGGAAGGGTTCCATCTTTTTTAAGACCATGGATTAAAGGGGGATTCTTCACATTTCAAGACCATGGCTCAAAGGGGAATTCTTCACATAATCAAAAGTTAATAAAAATGATAGAGAGGGAGGTAAAGAAAGGTCTTGTCTATACAGTCGCTCCATCTGTCGAGGCATCAGTGCCCGGGGTAGCAATAACACTGGATCCACTAGAGCCTACCATGGACATCTTTGTCAGTGTCTGAATGATCGACTGTACAATCGTCTCCACTAAATTCGACAGGTCTCCATAGATGATTGCCTCCTGAGCATCCAACTGCTCCTCATCCGTCTCCGCCTCCGACTCACTAGCTGCCACATCATCTATAGGTATATCTCTGGTGGTGGCCGGAGGCATCTTAGAACTCGCCGAAGCATCCCGATCTTCACCTGACTCAAAGAGAGAATTGAAGTCTGTGGACTTTAGACAGTCCACATACATTCTTCAAATCTGAAACTTTTTCTTTCAAAGCCGTCACCTCTGAAGTAACCCCCTGTCCTCTATCACAAACCTTTACTCTCACTATGAGATCATCAATTGACCTCCACGGAGGTGTCAACGCAGCTTAGATAGCTCGCTCAATCATCCATGACACCTCGGCCTATAACTGGGTAGCCCGCACATCGGCAAATTGGGCTTGGTTCCCCATCTTGAGGATTATGTCCTGAGTAATCCTGATGGGCTGGGAAGCAACAGAAGAACCAGGAGCCTGGGAAGAAGTGAAAGCGGGTGTAGTTGAAGTCCCGAAGGCCGAAATAGGCAAAGATGCCTTTGTAGGTATAGAGTCAACATCAACCTCGGGGGATGCATCCATCGGAGCCGCTCTCCTCCTATCAACCTAATCCCGAGTGTACTCGGCCTCTATGCATCAGATATCTGTGGAAGATGTGGGTGTGACCTCTATGTCCCTCTTCTCGTCACGAGGAACTCCTGCACACCGGCATAGCTCTATAATCAGGACCGGGAAGGGAAGGGACATCTGTCGCTGTTTTGCCCTTATGGCCATCTCCTACTCAATAATGAGTCCCAAGTTGAGCCGTTTCTTTGTGATGATGGATCCTAGACAGGCCGTCTTTGGATGGCGAATGATGGAATCGTTCTGCGAGGGAATGATGGAGCTGATAATGAATCCAAACCAGTACCGCGCAACTACATTCAAATCCTTCTTCTCAATCAGAGCTCCTACCTTAATCCACCTTGGGGTGGTGTCAGGAATGAGGGGAGCAGGCCAGCCCTTTAGATCATCTAGGGTCTCTGCTGTAGCTAGTCCCCCGTACTCATGCTCGAACCCAGTAGATCTGTCAGGTACGACATTTATATGATCGCTGTTGCACCCCACTTCTTTCCCCTGGCCCATGATAGACTTCATTAGTCTGAAGGCACTGGCCTTCTTCTTCCCCTGGGGAAGTAGATCACCATACACAGTGTAGAACTCATGAACCCAGGTGGGGATATATGGGCCTCGGGGCCTGGTGAAGATGTTGAATCTATGGTATTGGAATGTGTCCCATACCAAAGGATACCTGTCCACCACTCCATCTGTAGACAACCACTTTTCTTCAAGAATTGTCCTCAGTCTCTTGGCCTTTAGCCTGCTGATTAGTCAAGGAGGAGGACCCTAGACTGGTGATGTTGGAACCACCGTCTGTGCTGGGGCTGGCATGGAGTTAGTGATAGGAGGGGTAGACTCCAGGACACTAGATGAATCGTGACGAGATCGTACATGAATCTCTACTTGTCGGGACTGTAGTGGTTGGTCGTCATCAGGCTCAGAGAGTGAGACCTGAGAATCAATAGAGTCCCCCTCACTGTCAGAGTTGTGCTCCGGTATCTCAGATGCGGGCGCTTTGCCTTTGCCCTTTTCTCCCGCAGGAGGTGCCTTCTTTCCCTTTTTAAGAGCAGCTGCTCCCTCATTAATCACTATGCCCTGTGCTTATTTGCGGGGTGGCATACCTCTATCGTCCAATTTGGTTATAGCAATATCTGCAAAATACACCATAAAAATTAGAAACAATTCAAGAAAATTTTAGAAAACAAGTTGCAGACAGACTTGCCGAACCGATCGGTGAGTCACCGAATCACTTTGGTCAGCCAGATTGGGCTCAACGAAAGGATTGGCCTGACAATTTCCAAGAAAAATGATAGGTCAGCGATAGGCAGGGCCATTCGGTGAATCGCTGACACCAATCAGCGAGCTCAAACTAGCCCGCCGAAAATTACAGTATGTTTTAGGGGTTAGGGGAGCAAAAAGGGAGATCAAGGGAGACTTTTGGCGAGTCTCCAGGTGAACTCGGCAACCTCAGACTTCTCACTGAAAGTTATAGAACAAAACTCAACCAAAACATGAAATTAAAGGTGATAAAGGGGGACTTTGACGAACCGCCGAGTGGTTCAGTGAGCTCGACCCAGCTCGCAAAATTGCCCAATGTTCAAATTTTTGACCCCATTTTCCAAATCAATCCCATAGCCCCCAAAAATAAAATCAAAAAATATACTCAATAAATTAAGCCCAGACCCATATGATCCATGCCATCAGGGTACTTAGACTTCCCCCGATTTGGCCAAAATAGGCCATTTGACGACTTTAGCCCTTAAGAATGATGTCAAACACTCTATCATTGGGCAAAGTACGTCATTTGCAGCATTGTGTTCTTTCCTTCAGGTCTTGGCACACTAGAACTTTAGGCGGTCTGATAAGTCACTTAGCGACATGCCGAGTGCTCTTGGTGATCCTCAGGCTCGCCTATCTTCATCTCTTCAGCATCTTTTGTTCCTTTTTGCCTGTTTGTGTCCTTGATTTGTTCCTTAATACATATTCTTGAAAATCAAGGATTTAACATCAGTTATTGGCATAAAATAACATTTGAGGACACTAAAACTAATAAACAAAACCCTAAATGAGTCAAAATCTTAGACTTATTACCCATAGAAGATCCTACGACCCGTAGAATTGATCCATAGGAATCAGACCCCAAAATTTAGAGTTTTTGATGGTTTGACAATACGGGTCATAGTTCAATCTATGGCTCGTAGATTGGATCCGTAGTTCATTGACTCAGAAAACTCTAATAAGGCAGTCTCTGGTAAAATGATCATAAATCTTTACTCCAAACTCTAAATGAGGCAAACTTGGTGGAGTTGGAAATAGGACTCAAAGACCTTCAATTTTATAGGTTGTGGGCCACCTAGTTCGTTATGTGCTGAGAGCTATGATCTTTTGAAGTTGGCCTAAGTAAAATCTTATGTCAAAACTTAATCGGTAATGAAACTTTCAACTCAACTTTGTGATAGGGGGTTCTTATGACCTTAAGTCATATCCAAATCCATTCGAACACCAAAGATATGACATTTACACACATGAACAATTTAAGAATCAGCTGATATGATTTTACATGCAAATAAAGAATAGTTCGGGTCTTACCTTAGAAATTTTTGGAATGTTACGGAGTCAACCAATACATCCAATTGATAGCATATATAATTGATATAATAAATCAGTGCCCCCCCCCCCACCCTCTCCAAGAAAAATATAAGAGAGTTATCCATAACTACCCCGTAGGCTGAGAAAACACGACATAAACCCTTACAAATATACCTTTTTTTTGAATAGTCTAGATACTCTCAATCTATCAAGAACATATCTATATTACCTTAAAAGCATGAACTCCTAACTTGAATGTTAAATTACTATAATATCCCTAACTTAGGTTGTGATTTTTTCGTTGAGTTGTGAATTTTCCAATAAGTTATGACTTTTTCCGAAGGATTATGATTTTTCGATGAGTTGTGACTTTTTCAATAAATTGTGACTTTTCTAAAGGGTTGTGACTTCTCAGAAAGGTCATGACTTTTCAAATAAGACACAAAAAACACTTGTTCATATTACCCTTTATTGACTATAAATAGAGGGGCTTCCTCTCATTTTTCAACCACAATTTTTTTTTTTAAAATCTTCTACTCTTCTTCTTCTTGCATTTTAAATTTTTTTGTGTGATTTATTGTCATTGAGTGAGTTTGAAGTTTAGCGGAATATGGGACACTATTCTGATGAAGTAAATCATTCTATCGTAATAGGGTATATTTCATAACTTTAAGTACTTGAGGAAAATAATTTTAATCATAAAATAATTATTTTTTTGCTTAATATATACATTAGTATGTAATGTTCCAATATAGGAAGTTAACATGCTGTAGTCTAATTTCATTTGTTTTTGTTAACAATTTATCTTGTGATGTAGATATATGCTTCTGAATATCTTTTTCCAGAATTTAGAGAATTGTCATGATTTGTTATTTTTAATGTTCAAGACAAAAGAATAACTTTATTTACCAATGCTACTTAGTTATTACTATATAAACATTGTCCTTTTGTTAAACTTATTTATCATTTCTTGATATTTAAGTATTTTAGACGAAGAGAAGTTCATATGACTTGTAATAACGCAAGTTGTAGTTGTATTAATTTAATTTTTATTATTTATTTAATAGCTAATTTTTATGAGATAAATATTTTCATTAATGCAAATATATATTTATATTTGGGGTAGGTATTTTTATTTAAATTAATGTATTATATATGTCACAAATGTATTATCAAGTTAACAAGTTCTTCTAACTTCAAAGTATATTATTTTAAAATATTCTGAGTTATTTTTAAAAAAGAAATATAGTTATTCTCTTGACATGTCCATATGACATCTAAACAATTAAGGGGGAACCCATCGGTGGCCCCCTAAACTTGGCACCAATTTTCACTTAGACACCTCAAGTAGGCTTTGTTCATTTTAAACACCTCAAGTAGGGGTCCGTTGTGTAATTTTGACACTTTTTATATTTTCAAAATCACATATTAAGTGCGTACATCCAGACGCTCTTATGTGGAAAAATAAATGAATTGATATGTGACACGTGGAAATTTTAATTATTTTTTAAAGACTCAATTTTACTTTCTTTTTTCCTTTATTCCAGATCCCAAACCCCATGCCCTCACCTCTTTTCTTCTTCTTCTTGCGTTTGGATGTACGAACTTAATATGTGATTTTGAAAATATAAAAAGTATCAAAATTACACAACGGACCCCTACTTAAGGTGTTTAAAATGAACAAAGTCTACTTGAGGTGTCTAAGTGAAAATTGGTGCCAAGTTTAGGGGGCCACCGATGGGTTCCCCCAACAATTAAACGTAGAATACACATGCAAAGCACATTTGGTTAGATGACAAGAAAAATACAAAACAAATATTGTCTATAAGGTAATATTAGTGAGATAAGACTAATTACATGATTGAACCTCATCAAATTGAAAAAAATATATACATAATTGCATTTAATTAATAAAACTTTTCATTGACCATCTTCATAGATTTGCGTGAATAAGAGATATATATGATGATCCACATTAAACATTCACAAAAGAATCTGCTATATTATTTTTTGCTAAGCTTATTATTCAAATATTCGCTTAAATAAGCAATACTATTTACTATAACATATATTTTTGAAATTGGTAATCACGTGCAAAACACGTGTCAAAAAACTAGTTCTAAATAAGTATACGAGTCTATTGATAAATATATTATCATACTTTCATTTTGAACTCAAAAAGTCAACCCCAAGCCTGCAAGGTCAGAGCAATAATTTTATTTCAAAATTAGTTATTGATAAAATAGGACTCACAAATATGAAATTTAATCAAAATCCAAGCTCGAAACAGAGTTCAAATCATCAAATATGACTCCTCAATTTTAGGTTCAAAAAACCTAATTTCTAACATCCAAATATGAGTTAAATCACGAAACAAACAATATAATAAATGGAAATATACCGAGTTTAGAGATAGATTCTTACCTTGAGATAAAATGAGCAATTGCTCCTTGAAAATTACCAAAATTGAGCTACCAAGCTCGCAAAATCTTAAGATGAAGTCTGTTTTCAAATTGGAGATTTATTTCATCCAGGTCTTAATTGCTTTTTGTGAATGTAGATCGCAACTGTGAACATGATCAAGTGATTCGATCCAATCTAACCCATCACAATCGTGACAGAACAATCACAAATGTGATTCCTCATCCAAAACTGACAAACTCTATGCTTCGTGAATGCGACACAAACCTACAATTATTCTTCATGAATGCGATCTAGTCCTTGTGAGCATGGAGAAGAAACCCAATTACACCAACAACTGGTGCATCAACTATGAAAAATTCTCTATTTCACCCATCAAACTGACCTAGAAAACCAAATATTTTGATAAATCATAAAATATATTACAAATCTACTGAAACATCAAATCACCAATTCAAAGTTGTCTACCGAATATTACCATGGCCAACTCTATGCTTTATCTTTTACCTTTTAGTCCTGCATCATTTTAGATAGTATATTCATATTTATAAAAGTTATATTTGACTTGTATTCACTCTTCTAGTAATGATATTTCCCACATTTATATACTTATATGAAAGCTAAGTTATGACTTGTTATCACTATTTCATTTATTTTCGTATGATTAATTGATTTTAGTATTTCGGAAAAAAAATTGACTTATCTAATGGAAGGTTAGTGAAGTGTCATCATGATCCTTCAGATTTTGGATCATAAAAATTACATTGAATATTTAGTTTCATATATTAAGCACTGAAAAATAGGGATTCATCTTGATCATAAAATATTACCAAATATATGTAATTAAAAAATATGTGATAATCAGATGTCAAATAACCAACTTAAGTAAGATGGTCAATGTAATAAATATATTCAAAGCTAGTTGAATGACTGCCAAAATTAAGACTATATATTCAAGAAGTCTAAGTTTTATTAAGTATAAACTATCTTGAAGAGAGAAAAATTATCTACATTTTAAATGGGGGATTCAAAAATTATATAAAAAACAATTCAAAAGTCAAAGTGAATATATTATGTTTGTTTTTGACAAAGAATTAGTGTGGCATATATTTTTGACAACTTATTGTGTTCTTACGCTCTAAAAGTGTACAAAAACACTAAGGTTCTTCCATTCAAGTGATGCAAGAAAATCTTGAGGTATAACTTTATTGAATTTTTAGATGTAAAAATTAGAATTTTCTATACAATCTCACTAAGCTACTGTTTTTCACTGATTTTTTTTCTGTTGTTAATTTTTCAAAAATGATTTTCTATATTCAATAGTTATAAATAAATTCTTTTGGATGATCTATGAAGTTTTGTGTGTATATTTGAAAAATCAAAATAAAAGGAATCCTTACTATTAACAAAATTTTAGAAATGATTTTCTATAATAGTTGTATGTAAATTCCATACATTCCAGATCTAACATAGTCATGCAAGTGAAATTCATTAGATCTAGCAAGAGGTGAATACAATCTTTTTAATATGCACAAACATAAAATCTATGCTATTTCATTTTTTTTGAACAATTTAATATACGATCTAAATTTTAGATCAAGATATAAGAGGTACCAATTTTGTGTGGATTTCCTCTACGTGTATGAAATCTTCTTTTGTTTTTAAAATAAATTATATATAGGTAGCTATTCAGTATAAATAAATTGTGTATGTGAGAAAATTTCAAACATTTTACAATCTAATATAGTTTTTTTTTCTTCTAAATAAAATAAAGTCCCATTAGGACTACAAAGAATTTTTGAAGACCCTTAGTCTATAACTTTAAGATATGTCTTATCTTTGTTTTCTTAAAATATAGGCTAAAGTTTGACTTATTTATGTAGAGAATGGTGAACATGAATAATCGTGGTATATAAGTGATCATTGATGAAAATGAGATAGAAAAAATCTCTGATTTGCCCATAGATATCCTCGATGAAATATTCAAGGATATGTCATTTCAAGAATTGGTAAAAACATGTGTTTTGTCCAAGCAGTGGGAACATTTTTGAACTATGCATCCAATACTAGTTCTAGATTGGGAGTTCTTTGAAGAGAAAGTGGTATTATAGGATTGATTGAAAATGGTTTTAGCAATATGATTGACAACATTCTCTTGCAGCATGTTGGATCCCTAGTCAAATTTTTCTTTGATTTGTCAACTATTGATTGTAATGATAGGGATCTTGACCATTGGTTGTTATGTGTAACAAGTAAACGCGTCAAAGAACTTACCCTAAAAAATCACAAACGCAAACGTTATACATTGCCTTTTTGTGTATTTGATTGTCCAACTCTCACATATCTTGATGTCACAAATTTCATAGTTAAACCACCTTCTCCCAAAGTATTAGTTCCAAATCTCCTTGAATTGACCTTGAAATTTATCAAATTTTGCCCAGACAAAGCAAATTATGTCTTGTATACCCCATTACTTTACTCCTTAACATTCATTGCTTGCAATGACATTCATTTCCTCACCATATATGCTCCTAGGATCTAGTTCTTGACTGTTCATGATAGTCATGATATTCACACAAGTTTTGATAACTTGTCAAATGTCAGGGAGTTGTTCATGGTCTTAGATGTCTGTGAAGAATCAAAAAGTTATGAACAAGAAAGGGTCATTACATGGTTGCTTCTTCTTTATTTGTGCTCTAACCTAGCAAGGCTTGTTTTGAGTTATTCTTGCATTTAGTTGAGTATAATATTATCAAGACATATTTAAATATTCTTTATTATAATATTCTCAATAAGTGTTACCATGCTTGTCATATATACTTAACCATTAATGCATTTTGCCTTTTTGTTTTTCTTTTACTAAGAATTTGGGTGCATAGATCATTTCGAAAAGGTTTCAATTCAAACCCTACCATTTGGAGCATGTAACATTGTGTGTGACATTTATGGATCCAAACCAAGTCTCTGGTGTTCTTTCCTTGATTCGAAGTTCTCCCAACTTACACTCACTGGAGATAGATGTAATGTTTACTTGCTTTCAATAATTTAAAATTGAGTTTAAGTTATATATACATTGATATTAGGTAACCGTTACATGTTATAGTAGGTAATATATCTTATTTTTAATATTAAAAGTTTAACTTGGTTACCAGTAGATACTTTTCGGTGATTTGAATACTTCACATTTTTAGAGTTTAACCTATATATGTACCGGCAACGTAATGAATTTTATACTCTATCAATATCAGGTTATAAAAATTAAAAAATATCTGTAAGTAATATTTTATGGTTATGGAATTTGTAAAAATTACTAACCTTTTTTTTAGTCTTTTTGTACCATATGAATTTTTATAGGTTGTCAATACCTTGAGTGAAGGAAACATAGATGAAGTTACACATTATTTGGAAGATCCAAATTGTGTTGAAAAACAATTTGAGAAGCTTGGATTTGTGGTCTAAAAGAGTTTGAGGGGACACAATTTGAACTCCTTTTCTTAAAGCTCATATTGGCATATTTCCCTTCACTTTCAAGGATGATTGTTGAACCTTCTGATGAACTTGATGTAGCTCAGGTATTGGGTTTGTATCAAGAATTAAGGATATCCTTAAAAGCATCACCAAGAGCAAAAGTCATCGTAGCACCTCATGGTCAAGATGCGTAACTTGTGTTCAAAGGCAGATTCAGAATTTGAATATCAACAGTAGAACCCATTATGTTGGTTATGTTTATGGGTTCATAATTTAATATTTCAAACAATTTCAGTGACTTTTACTTTCCTTTCATGCTTTAATTTTTTTTAATATTTTGTGGAGTTTCTTCTTTTAGGTAATGTGGAGACTATGGATGTTCTATTATTTCTTTGTATTTTTCCATTTGAAGACTTATTGTGTTTGCAATCATGTGGGGTACTCCTCAGTTTAAAAAGAATTATCTATTTCCTTTTTTGGCAACATTTTAATTTCAACTTTTCCCGTGGCATGTTTAAGGCCACAATATTAAATGGTATTTTGTCTCATTTGAGAAAACATTAATTTAGAACTACATGATTGAAAAATATTCTTTATTTTATTGAACTCCGTGTCAGGTCAAACAAGATCATTCTTTTTTAAACGAAGGGAGTATTATATTACACAGGTCTCAACGTCGAAGTTCATTAATGGAATTGATGTATTGTGTATATGATATCTAAAATTCAATACTTTTGAGATTTAAACAGACAGTACCCGAGCTTGCAATAAGAATACAAAGTAAAATAATAAAGCAATTTTAGACCTTGATGTAAATTTTCTTCATCTAGTGTATAATTAGTCGATGAGTACTCTCTTGTTATGCATGCCACCTTTCCAAAATACTTAAAAGAAGATGACATTTAAACCCAAGATCCACTCGAATGATATAAGAAAATTCTACATCAACAAAATTACAAAATATGTATGAGAGAGATGTTGGTTATATAATGAAGCTCCCTTCTTTTTTTTTTTTTTGGGGGGGGGGGAGGGGGTTGTGAAGTAGTGTCAAACCAAAATACCTAACAAGTATTAGCTTTCCCTGAAAAGGAGATTCGGTGGTGTAATGTTAAGAGGAGTTCTCGGGTATGATGGGATATATTATACATAAAGAAAATCATTCTAAAGCCATGGAAACTTAAATCTAAAGTAGATAATATCATTAGTGGGTTGAGATACATATAATATAAGATCCACCATACACATGCAACATATAATTTGCTTTTAAGGGTATATTATTCCTCTAGCTCTTAAAGTAGATAATATCATTAGTGGGTTGAGATACATATAATATAAGATCCACTATACACATGCAATATATATATATATATATATATATATATATATATATATATATATAGTGATTTACAACCTTGATTGCTATTTCGTATAGACCATTGCAATATGTTGTTAGAATCGTTGCATTACAGAAAATAAGTCGTTGCAATATGTTGTTAGAGCATTGCAATAGGTAAAATATGTCATTACAATAGATCACGTAAATTATTGTTTTATCATTAAAAAACAACCATTGTAATATACGTTCTACGCCAATGATTATAAATTGTTCCATTTACCAATTATTTCTATTGCATTAGAAGGATGAAAAAACCATTGCTATACGAATGTCTATGTCAAAACAAAGTTACGATCGTGGATCCCTTGAAGAAGTTTGTAGGCAATATTATAAGTGTCATTCAATAGGATAACCATCAACAACTTTAATGAAGTATGAATATTTAGATATCATGTTCACAAAGTCTTCAATTAATACTAACCTCATTAAAATATACTTGTCTCTGAATAAACCAATATGACATTCTCCTTTTATCCTACACTATTTTGGGATCTACTTCTTTAGATGTTCTAGTTTTGTCCATGAAAATGTCATTATTAGAGAAATTATGCAAAGAGCTCAAGCTTAATTTAAAATATATTTTTATTTTGAAGAAGTCTTTTGGAAACAAAAAAAAGACTATGATTGGTTTGAAAATAGGGATGGAAAACAAAAGATTCTTTCATAGCATAGTGAAGGAAAGACGTAAAAGGCTATAGTTGAAGAGATACCAGAATAATTGGGGTATTAAATCATGAAAATAACAATACAATAAAGGAAAAATATTGATTCTAGAGTTAGATTCTTCCTCATGAGATAAAATGAACAATTCCTTCTTGAAAATTACTAAAATCGAACTACCAAACTCAAAAAATGTTAAGATGAGTCTATCTTAATGTAAAGACCTATCTCATTGTTATTCAAAAGGCACCTCGTGCAAAATTCCATGAAATTTTGAAAAACACCACCTATTTAAATCGGGGTGCCATGACGAAAAGTTTGAAATTTGACATTGACCCGGGCTGGGATCATTTCACCATAGTGGAAATATTTCCACTCTATGGCGGCACCCCTCTAGGGGCATACCAGCTGCTATAGCGGGTCATATAGGACAAAACTTGAAATACAATTTCTTTTAATTTTCATCCCTCTTTCAGTTGTAAAATATACTAGGGCTATTCTATAAACTCTCATAAGCTATTTTGAGCATGGAGATAGAGGAGAGGAGGAAATTCTGTGTAAGAAAACCCAAAACCAATGAAATTCTGATCTATGTCCGTAAGAATTTGCCCCCACAGAGTCAGAAGCTTTTATTTAGAATTCTTCAACAGTTGCTTGGCATCTAGGTAGGCTAGGCTTAAACGAGTAGTCTTGTTAGTTGTTGTTTAGTCTGGTAATGAATTTTATAGCTAATGTTGACCTTATGTTGATGGCTATGTGTTTTCCTGTGAAGGGTGATTTATGGTTAATCAGGTTATGAGTAGGAAATGTATGGGAAAAGTCTTTACGGGTAGGTGATGATGGTTTGATTCCCATTTATGTTATGTATTCTTGTTAACTGTTGCATTAGTATTACCTGCATAACGTATGACTAGTACATGGAAGGAATTTAAACTGATATGTTTTAGTGTTATAATTCGTATGCAAGGAATATGTTTACTTGGTGTACAAGTCTGATTTGTATTCATTGTGATTGTGGTTATGATTGTGATATGTGATTGTTGGTTGGATCGGATACCACACATGATACATGATATCCCTTGATTGACTAGGGTACCACACCCGATACATACCAACGGTTGACAAGGGTAACACGCTTGGTATGGAATATCCATATATGATTGGCTAAGGTACCACACTAGTATATACTAACGATTGACTTGGATAACACACCTAGTACGATACTGTTTGTGTGTGAGTTCCATGAGTTAACTTGGTTTACTTTTTGTAATATGACTATTGCATTTTGGTCCTTGAGTGTTCGAATTGGTGTATGTAAAGGTTGGGTGTGCTTTGTGTAGGACAGGGTGAATATTGGATATTGTAATTGATGTTGTAAGAATCCTTGGGTGGTCTGGATTGCTTGAGGTAGTGTTAATGTGATGGTAGTGTCACGACACAAAATGGACTTGATGGCACTTGTCTATTCCTATCAAGAAAAGTTAGCCTCAATCCAATGAACGAAAGAAATGCGGAAAGATAAAGCGAAAACAAGATAAAAGCAGAAAACTTATTCTTTCTTTTAACACCCTAAAACCTAATTGTCATTTGTAAAAACTACTGATGTAAAACCAGAATTCAAAAGATAAATACAAGTCTCATAGTCTTTGTTTCTCAAATAGAACAAAGCATAACATAAAGGAAAATAGGGCCCACCGAGATGACAAGTAGCTACCTCTCAATAATTCTTTGACAAGCCTCAGAAAGTAGAAGAAGAAGGATGATCACACAGTACTAGTCTCAGAACCTACACAAGTGTAAGAGCAAGGAGTGAGCACCAACAACACGATACCCAACAAGAAACCTAATAAACAAGGGAATCTAGCTAGAAATTGAATTCTCCTTTCCATTCCAACTAAACATCCTCAAACTACAACGTGCACAGAAAGTAGCCCAACCTAACTATTCTACAATAAACAGTTCACAAGGATCAATATTCACGGTGTAAAGCCACATGTTAACAACCAACACGTATCAGTAGTCAAATCACAAGTATCAAATACATAAACCACAATCAATCAATAGTCAATCATAAGCATCAAAATGCATCATAACACAAGAATCAATTCCCACTACAACCATTTCCTATCGGCTTTATGTCATATGTTTAGCCGAAACCATATCCCCTCGGCTTTACATCAAATCACTAGTCGAAACCATTTCTCATCGACTTTACATCACATCACTAGCTGAAATCATTTCCTATCAGCTTTATACCAAATCACTAGCCGGAACCATTTTCTCTCGGTTTTATATCAATTGTTCTTGTCGACAATGACCCCGATATTACAAGCACTTTTCGGAAGAGACCTCAACATCAATGATTATCACATGTATCATCACAGTGTTCAAGAATCAATGCACACAGGCAATATCACACCACACAAAGAGATAACAAGTCATGTAATTCAACACCACATTCAAGTCATTAAGGCAGTTCATCAAATCAAACAAATAGGATCATAACAAGGCAATTCAAAAATTGTCATTACCATCACAAAACCTTTTCATTTACCCCTTTTTTGTTTATTAACATTGATCGAGTGGAGCAAATAAACCCATCACCGCATTCCCGATTACTCCCCAATACATAAACACCAAAGAGAGGAAAACAATACTACTAAATTACAAAGGTTAAGAGATCACTTTCCTTAAAACAATCAATCAATCTGAAGCTTGAGTTTTCCCTTTCTGGTTCACTTCCAAAGCCACACAATCTATAACAACCAATTATGCACAATCACTTTTTGGAAACAACAATACTCACATCAATTACTTGAAAAAGTGGGTCAATCAACTAAAAACTCAATTTCAAAAATAAGGTTTGAATCCGAAAATCAACACTTGAATGATGTTCAAGGCTTTAGAAACTTAATGGTGAAAACCATTTTAAAAAAGGGATCAAAATAAGTTCCAAACCTCCATTTTAGCTTAGAACTTGAGTTCTTGAAAGATCAAGTCATTTGTAATTCAAACCCCTAAATTTTGATGTTAGAATCCATAAATAAACAATGAGAAATGAAGTTCTAGAATCACAAAGGATTGCCCAAAGGTTTTAGCACAATAAATCACCTCCAAGGTACTCCCAAGCTCAGAAATGGAAAATGGGGCTTAAACCCTTAAATTTGCTTGTCAAAACCCTCTTCCGATGTCGCAAAAGCAACCCTTTCAAAAAACTTGGGTCTTGCTTAATCGGAGGTCATTCACTTAAGTGACAGTCCCTTTGCTAAAGCGAACATCGCTTAAGCGATAAGACCATCACAAAAGCGAGGCCTGCAACACCAGAAAACACAATTAAGTCTAAAACATCTAAAGGATCCTCAAGATTTGTCCGAAACCTGTAAACAAAAATCATATATGCAAATTGATTAACTCGACGTTCCAGACTTAATGGAACTGTCGAAACATGAATCTGAGGTCTCCTGAACCCCAAATCCTTGAAAACTACAAGAAATTAACACAACACCTAAAAAGGCTAAAATAAGCTCAGGACCTCTCAAAATTAACCAAGACTTCACCTAGGCCTAAAATCACCTCCAAATTTAACAAAACTCTCAGAATTCTGATTCGAGTATTTGAACCCTGAATTTGTACCAATGTCAATCAAAGGCTAAATTTTCATAATTTGACAACTTAGGACATCAAATCCTCATAAAGACTCCGAATCTAAAACTGATAACTCTCGTAGACCGAATTCCACATTCTAGAGTTAATGTAATTGATGGAATTCTATTTCGACCCTTGAAACTCCAAAAGACTCCGCAAACCACTTTAAGTAACTTTGCCATTCAGAATCGCAAACTTACTCAAGTTCTCAATTCTTTACTCAAATTCCAAATAAAACTTTCAAAACTCAACATAAAAAGACTCGGGGTTGATATAGAGAGGGGCAAAAATAGTAATTTCATGAAACTTTCCAAATAAGACTGACCATGTCATTACACCATCCACCACGAAAAACCATGCTCGTCCTCAAAGATAAAGCAAAAAAAAAGTACATGAAGCTTTGAAAAGATGATGATATCCAGCACGCATATTTGACTCTGTCTCCCAAGCGGCCTCACTAACTAAACGATGCTTCCACTGCACTTTCACTAAATCAATCTCTTTGGTCCTAAGCTTTCAGACTTGCCTATCCAAAATTGCTAGAGGCTCCTCCTCATAAGACAAGTCTGGACCAAACTCAATTGAATTAAGAGAAAGTACATGGGACTCATTTGACACGTACTTCATAAGCATAGAGACATGAAACACGAGATGCACAACTGACAAGCTAGGTGGTAAGGCCAACTTATATACCACCTCTCTCCCATACGACTCAAAATCTATAAGGGTCCAATGAATCTAGGACTAGGAATTCCCTTCCTTCTAAATCGCATCACACCCTTGATGGGTGACACTTATTGCCAAACATGATCACCCTCCATGAATACTAGAGCTCGAACTCTTCGATTTGCATAAATCTTCTGTCGACTCTAGGCTGTCAACTGTGTACCCTAAATCATACACACCTACTCCATAGTATGTCTAAGAAAATTTATATCCAAAGAATCTACCTCAGTTGAATCAAACCATCCAATCAGAGATCTACACTATCTGTAATAAATTACCTCAAATAGGTCCATCTAAATACTAGAGTGATAACTGTTGTTATAGGAAAACTCTACTAAGGGAAAATATTGATCCTATCTAGCACCAAAGTTGATCACACAAGCTGAGATCATGTCCTCCAACAGCTGAATCGTTCGCTCGAACTAACCATCTGTATGAGAGTAGAAAGTTGTACTCATATCTAACCGAGTACCCAAGCCATGCTGTAATGAGTTCCAGAAATGGGAAGTGAATAGAGAGCCTTGATCAGAGACAATGGAAACTGGGACTCCATATACTCGCATAGTCTGAGCGATATAAAAGCTCAGCTAGCTTCTCCATCGTATACTTCAGCTGAACCAGAATGGAGTGGGCAGACTTGGTCAACCTATCTACCATAACCCAAATAAAATCATAACCACCCATAGTGGTAGGTAGACCCACGATGAAGTCCATAGTGATATGTTCCCACTTCTAAGTAGGAATAGACATCCTCTGAGATATACCCCTGGGCTGGTGCTCTCATTTGACTTGTTGACAAGTTAAACACCTAGAAACAAAGTCGGTAATATCCATCTTCATGCCACACCACCTATAATTTTCGCTCAAATCGTGGTTCATCTTTGCTGCACCCGGATGGATAGAATATCAAGAACAATGGGCCTCCTCAAGAATCAATCTAGTCAACTCACCCATCTTGGGCAAATAAATCCTACCTTCGATCCTCAAGACAACAATAGAATCAAGGGAAGCCTCCTTGGCTTCCCCTCTCAACACTTTGTCTCGAATGAGACAAAACATCTCATCATCAAACTGGTGCTCACGAATGTGCTCAACTAACTAAGAATGGGCCTCTATGAAAGAGATCAAACCATTAGTCTCCTAAAAAATATGCACCGAATGAGATTGTCGACTAGTCTCTGAACATCTCTAGCCAATGGTCTCTCCTCAACACTAAGAGTGGCAAGAGTCCCCATACTAGAAGTCTTCCTACTCAAGGCATTGGCCACCACATTGGTCTTTCCCAGATGATACAAGATGGTGATGTTATAGTCCTTCACTAGCTCAAGCCATCTACGCTAGCTCAAGTTCAGATCCCTGTGACTGAAAAATGTACTGAGGACTCCGATGATTGGTTAAGACCTCATAATGTATCCTATACAACTAATGTCACCATAGCTTACGCACAACCATTACAACTTCCAACTTTGAATCATGGGTAGGGTAGTTCCTCTCATAGGTCTTCAACTATCTAGAAGCATAGACGATCACCCTTCTGCATCACAATGCCACCTAACCTGATTCTCGAAGCATCACAATAACTAGTGAAGTCGAAACTCTCCTTGGGTAAAGTAAAAACAGGAGTCAAAGTTCTTGAGCTTTTGAAAGTTCTCCTCACACTCATCAGAACACTGCACACACTCTGATGAGTCAATCTAGTCTAAGGAGATGCAATAGTGGTGAAACTTTGAACAAACTGTTGTAGTATCCTACAAGTCCCACTAAACTCTGTATCTCAGTAATTGATGCCAGTCTGGTCCAACCTCTAACTGCCTCAATATTGGTTGGATCTACCCGAATACCCTCCTTGGACACCATGTGTCCTAAAAATACCATAGAATCAAGCCAAAACTTGCACTTTGAGAACTTAACATAAAGCTTCTCATTCCTCAATCTCTTGAGTACAATCCTCAAATATCGATCGTGATCTTCTTCATTCTTGGAGTACGCCAAGGTGTCGTCAATGAACACTATCACAAAAAAATCCAGATAAGGTTGAAATACCATGTTCATCAACTGGATAAAGGTTGCAGGGGAATTAGTCAAACCAAAATACATCACAAAAAATTCATAGTGTCCATATCGAGTCTTAAAAGCTGTCTTAGGGATATCCGAAGTCTTAATATTCAAATGATGATAGTCGGACCTTAAATCAATCTTTGAAAACAAAGATGCACTCTAAAGCTGATAAAACAAGTCATCAATCTAAGGAAAAGGATACTTTTTCTTCACTGTTACCTTGTTCAACTATCGATAATCATTACACATCCTTATGGTTCCATCCTTCTCCCTCACAAACATAATAGGAGCACCTAATAGAGAAACACTAGGGCAAATAAACCCCTTACTCAACAAATCTTGTAGCTGATCCTTCAATTCATTCAACTAAGATGGAGCCATACGATATGGAGGAATAGAGTTGGGCTTGGTGCCCGGCTCCAAGTCAATAGAAAAATCAATATCCCTATTCGGAGAAACACCTGGAAGATCGGTAGGAAAAACATCTATAAACTTTCGAACCATGGGTAAAGAGTCCATGGGAGGTGGCTCAATGATAGTATCCCAAATGAAAGCCAAATAGGATAAAAACCCTCTATCAATCAATCGCTGAGATCGAATGAAAGAGATAACTTTGTTAGGGTAAGAACCAATAACACTCATTCAATCAACTCTCGGGACACCTGCATTGCTAAGGTCACAATCTTAGCATAATAATAAAGAATCGCATTATGTGGAGAGAGCAATCCATGCCCAAAATAATATCAAAGCCTACTATTCCCAGAATGATCAAGTCTACCCAAGTATCCTACCCGGCCAAAGAAACAAGACAAGAGCGATACACTCGATCAACTACTAAGGACTTACCCGTTCGTGTAGAAACATGAATAGGCACATGCATGTAATCAAATATCCTATCAAAGCCAACAAGAAAATAGATAGACATATACGAAAAAGTAGACACCAGATAAAAAAATTAGACATAGGTCGATGGAAAACTAGGACAATACATGTGATAATAATATCAAAAGTCTCAGCCTTAGGCCTTTCTTGAAACACATAACACAGGCCGTCATGGCCATCTACACTCGGAGTAGAACATTTACCCTCCACCTTTCAGAGTAAGAGCACCCCTACCAGAAGTCCTGCAACCTTTACCAGACTGACTTTTCCTCGACCCTTGTCTGGAGGCACTGAATCTCTAACTGGAGTAGCCGAATAAGAACGTTGGGTCCTGAATGTGTCTGCAAAGGACACTGCCAAAATTAGATGACCTATATCCCCATATCCAAAGAAAGACCTAGACAAGGATAATTGTTGTTATGAACCAGATTAGCTACCATGACCACCTTGGCTAGAATCATAAGACCCTTGGACCAAGTGTCCACTCTCAGCTACTGGCATAGATGCATGAACCGGCCCACGGTGCTGAAAGAAACTACCTCTATTGTGAACCCTTGCCTCTAGATGAGGCACCAAAAAACTGACCAAACAATCGAGCCCTCTTGGGCTCCCCAAACTCCTCTAAAACCATCAACTCTGCCTTCTTGGAGGTGCTCACAATAGATTGGAAGGAATCCCCCTCTCTGGTTACTCTGAACATATGCAATTTGGTAGAGAATGTCAACCCTCTAAAAAACATGTGAGGTCTCTCTGCCTCATCAGGCACAATAGTCATAGCATGCCTAGAAAGCTAACAAAAATGGGCCTCATACTCAGTAACAGTCAAACTGTCTTATCTCAAGTCCTCAAATATTAGCCGACTCTCCTCTCTCTCACTCCATGGGATGAATCAGTCCTAGAAAGCACTAAAACTGCATCCTACTCTATTGGAGGAGATCCATCTGGTCTAGACCTCACAAAAGTCCTCCACCACATCCACAAAGCTAAAGTACAACAAAACGAACCCTACGAGCATTCCCCAAACCTACAACAGTTTCATCTTCTAAAACCTCTCGTAGCACTGTTGCTTAGATATCGTCAAAATAATCTTAAGAGCAATCTCAACACCCAAAATTGGTGCTAGAACCACTGGTGGCTGACCCAATTGCTCTTATATCCCTGTAGTCTGTTGTTGACTAGGAGTATACGCTTCTAACCCAGTCTGAGAACCATGTGGTATACCTGCCACACAACTTTGACAGAAGTTATCTATACATCGAGCATCCTCAACAAAGTCTCCTGAAACAAGGGAGTTCACAATTCTAGAGGAACTTAGTCCTCAGTAACCTCAACCTTTGTCTTAGGATAAACCTCTCTAGCTCTACCTCTACCTAGTGTCGCTCCTCGGATACGAACTCTTGCCGATGCTACTCCACGAGCACACTCTCTAGCTTGGGCCCTACCTCTACCCCTAGCTAGGGTCTCAACAACTGCCTCAGTGACTCTACCACTCAAATCAGAATCTCTGGTCCTAGGCATCTTCTAAAACAATACGTAATAACTCAACACAAGCCGGGGTAATCACGCACGATAAGAGATAATGAAAAAAAAGAGAGTTTCCTAAGAATCTTCATAGCCTCTCGAAGATAGGTACATACATCTCTGTATCGATCCTTAAGACTCTACTTAACTTGGCTAGTACACACGTTATACTTATGAACTTGGGGGCTCTGATACCATTTGTCACAATCAAAAAATGGATGTGATTACACGTGTCTATTCCCGGCAAGACAATTCAGCCACAACCCAACGAATGAAAGTAATTTGAAAAACAAAGCAAGAATAAGAAGGAAGTGGAAAAAACACACAGGGAGAAAAAGCCACAAATATAATAACAAAATTCAAAAGATAAATACAAGTCTCATAGTCTTTTTTTCTCAAATACAACAAAGCATAACATAAAGAAAAAGAGGGCTTGCCGGGATGAAACGTAGTTATCTCTCAATAATCCTTTGACAAGCCTTGGAAAGTAGAAGAAGAAGGACTATCACACAGTATAGAGTTTGAAATCTACACAAATGTAGAAGTAAGGAGTGAGCACCGAAAACATGGTACCCAACAAGCAACCTTATAAACAACATAACCTAGCGAGAAATTGAATACTCCTTTCCATTCGTACTGAACCTTCTCAAACTACAACCCGCACACAAATTAGCCCAACCTAACAATTCTACAATAAACAGGTCAAAAGGCTTAATATTCATAGTCTAAAGTCAAAACTCAACAACCAACATGTATCAAGTAGTCAAATCACAAATATTAAATACGTCAACCACAATCAATCAATAAGTGAATCATAAACATCAAAAAACAAGAATCAAATCTCGCTGGAACCATTTCTCATTAGCTTTATGTCATATCACTAGTTGGAACTATTTCCTGTCAGCTTTACATAAAATCACTAGCCATAACCATTTCCCATTGGCTCTATATCACATCACTTGCCAAAACCATTTCCCATCAGCTTTATACCAAATCACTAGCCGTAATCATTTTCCCTCGGCTTTATATCAATTATATTTGAGAGCAATGACCTCGGTATCATAAGCACTTGCCAGAAGAGACCTTGACATCAATGATCATCACATATCTTATCATGGTGTTCAAAAACCAATACACACAAGCAATATCACACCACACAAAAAGACAATAAGTCATGTAATTCAACTCCGCATTTATGTCATCAAGGAATTTCATCAAATCAAACAAATAGGGTCACAACAAGGCAATTCACAAATTGTCATTCCATCATAAAGCCTTTTCATTTACTCCTTCTTTGTTTATTAACATTAATCGAGTGGAGCAAATAAACCCATCACCACATTCTCCATTACTCCCCAACACATACACAACAAAGAGAGGAAAACAACACTACTAAATTACAAAGGTTAAGAGATCACTTTCCTTAAAACAATCAATCAATCTGAAGCTTGAGTTTTCCCCTTCTAGTTCATTTCCAAAGACACACAATCTATAACAACCAGTTATTCACAATCACTTTTTGTTAACAACAATACTCACATCAATTACTTGAAAAATGGGTCAATCAACTAAAAACTCAATTTCAAAAATAATGTTTCAATCCAAAAATCAATACTAGAAAAGGATGTTCAAGGCTTTAGGAACTCAATGGTGAAAACCATTTTGAAAAAGGGATCAAAATTAGTTCAAAACCTCCATTTTAGCTTAGAACTCGATTTCTTGAAAGACCAAGTCATTCTAATTCAAAACCCCAAATTTTGATTTAGAATCCATAAATAAACAATGAAAAATGAAGCTCTAGGATCACAAAGGCTTACCCAAAGGTTTTTTCACAAGAAATCGCCTCCAAGGACTTCCCAAGCTCAAAAATGGAAAATGAGACTTAAACCCCAAAATTTGTAGGTCAATACCCCCCTCTGATGTAGCAAAAGAAACCCCTCCTAAAACCTCGGGTCTCGCTTAAGCGACAACCCCTTCTCTTAAGTGATAGAAACTTCGCAAAAGCGAGACCTACAACACCTAAAAACATAGGCAAGTATCAAACACAAAAAGGACCCTTGTGATTTATTCGAAACCCCGTAAACATAATCCACATATGCAACTCGATGTTTTGGACTAAATGGAACCATCTAAACATGAATCTGAGGTCTCCTTGACCCGACATACATGAAAACCACAAGAAACTAACACAACACCTAAAAATGTTATAACAAGCTTAGGACCTCTCAAAAATCAACCAAGACCTCACCTAGGCCTAATATCATCCCCCAAATCCAACGAAACTCTTGGAATTCATATCTAAGCATCCGAACCCCGAATGCTGACCAAAGTCAACCCAAAGGCATAAATTTCCATAATTTCACAACTTAGGACCTCAAATCTACATGAAGACTCTGAGTCTGAAAATGAAAACTCGCATAGACCAGATTCCATATTTTGAAACTAATGGAATCGACAAAATTTCATTCTGGCACAAGACTCCAAAAGTCACCGAAAACTACTTTTAAGCAACTTAGCCTTTCAAAATCATAAACTTACTCAAGTTCTCAACTTTTTTTTCAAATTGTAATACAATATTTCAAAAATCAACATAAAAAGACTCGGGCTCGATATTAGGAGGGGCAAAATGTAATTTTATAAAACTTTTCAAAAATGACTAATTGAGTCATTACTAGTAGATTATGTTAAAGGAGGTGAGCAAGGGTTTAACTAGTCGATAAAGTTAGTTGGTGGATTTGAATTTTGGAATTTTGTAGGACAGACTCTAGGGTTGACAATATGGGTGGTTTCAAGAAATCATTATGTGATAGAATTGTTAGGCGATGATTGGTTAGGAAGGTGAAATGGTTTTTAGCGTAGGAGTTTGTAGTGGATGAAGGTGGGTGACTTGAGATAGTGTCACGCCCCGAGGTTGCCCCCTTGACGTAACACAGGACCTAGGATCACAAGTGACCCCAAGCTATTCTGTCTCTGGCATATCATAAGCATACAATAAAATTACTGAATAAGACAAGTACTATGCGGAAGCTAAATCAATAGATAACTGAACGTGGGAAATACCCAAATAGTCTGAATGCCTAAACATAATAAGAGTTTAGTGATACTGAACAATCACTCAATAACTAAAGATGAATCTACTATTATGTCTGAAAAAGCCTCTAACTGAATAGGGTTGTTGGGACATGCCCCTCAGCTAACTATAATAAACTGAAAACTGAATAAAAGACTAAGTATAGAAAGCATGTCTATTGTCCTCGAAGTATGAGGACTCACCACTGAAGCTAGTGAATACAGACCGAAAGTCTATCTAAGCGTGATTTGTATGCTTAGTACCTAAGCCTACATCATGAAAGGATGTAGCACAGAATATGCGCTAGTACTTGGAATGTACTGAGCATGCATGATATTGGTAATAGCTGAACAAGATATATAAACTGAACAAAGCATAACTAAGCAATATATATATATATATATATATATACATGCTGAAATATAATTGGAAACTGAGCTAAATGCAATGACCAAGTGCTAATCATGAACATAAAATGTTGAGGCTGAATACTGAAGTATAAACTGAAAACCTAGTCAACTACATTTGAATCTAACTGTGGGAGCTAGTATTAACCGATGTAAAATAATGTGAGCTAAATATGGAGTCTGCTGTATATGCCCAATCGAGAGGACCTGCTATACCTTACCAGGGGCATAAATGTATGATTGGTTTGATCCCTAAATATGATGCCCACATAGGGGACTTATACTCATATGACGGCACCTAATTTTAGGACTATAAGGGTACACTGAACCCTAGTCCAACTAGGTGCTAAGTCTACTCCCAACTGAATATGTATATGACACAACATAACTGAATTAATGTATAACTCAAAATACTCACATGCAAATCTAAGAATGCACATTTATGTACTGATAAAGTAACATTCGAATGTGGAGCATGATTATTTGTTTTACTGACCTAGCAAATATAATTCATGAACTAAAAGAAATCATACAACTAGGGTTCAGTTCTGAGTTTCATACAAGGAACTAAGAAAATTTTCCAAGAAATAAGCTAATTCAATTAGGAATACTACAACAGCTAAATCACAATAATTTTCTAAGGTTTTAGAAACCCTAGGTCTAAAGAAAATACAGGGAATCAAGAATTTGACTGAATTCTAGGGACCTAGTGGATGAAAGGAACCCACTAGTGAAATCCCACATACCTGGTGACGAAATCTATGGAGAAATCCTTCGATTTTGGGGCTGGAACTTGATGGAAACCTGCTGGTTGTTCTTGGGAAAACTAGCTCCTCTTTCTTCTTTTTTTTCCCTAAGTTCGATGAATTTTTGGAGAATAAAGGTTTTGGTAAGTTCTAACTAGAGAACTAGACTTAAACTTGGTAAAACAAGGTAGTTTAGGGGTTAAACAATGTAGTTTAGGTGTCCAAATCATAGGGGAAAGGACCAAAATGACCCTGACTTAAAAGCTGACAGAGACCTACCGCGGCGCCACTAACGGACCATCAAAGGGACCACAGCCAGTCAAGTGGGTTGTGGTTCTTGGCCAGGGTCTACTGGTTCTGGACACTCTCCTGTACGGTCCACCTCACAGACCGTGTGAAGGACCAAAGACAGAGAAGGCCACTGGGTTCTTCACCTAGGGCTAAGGGTCTACAGGTTCAGGTTGACGAGCCTCACCACAATCTGTCATCAAGAACATGACCCGTGGAGGGCTCCGTGGTTTGATGCCTGAGCCATAGGAGGTTCTGCCTTGCTTCAACTAACCTTCCCACAGTTTGTGTGGTGGTCCACAACCCGTGAAAGGCTCTGTGGTCCACTAGTTCTGGGTGTGTGTGAACCACGATGAGGGTGATGGACTGTGGTCCTAATAATGGCCTGTGAACCCCTCCGTGATTTACCTTTTTCTTCTGAAAAGTCCAAGTCTGATTTCTGAGATGTTACATTATCTCCCCCTTGGGTACATTCATCCTCGAATGAAGTCTAAACTAGCTGAGTATAGAGGGAAAGAGCTGTAATCCCTACCACTAAGTACTAGAAACTGATATCTAACTAAAGTGAGCTCCAAGAACTAGCAATTATGCTGAAATGCAAGAACAATTGAAGGAACAAGATACTAAGTCTAATTTTACATAAGAGTAAACTGAGAGCCCGCATGGCCCAATGATCTTCTCAAATTTCATGGGGATTCATCACCATGGTATGGTAGTCCTTCATCCATGGATAGTTTTCATTCATGGAGTTTGTTCAAACTCAATTTCAAAGTTAGAAATTCTCCCAAAATGGTAGGGTTTGACTCCAAGCCATGGGTTCCCTTCAAAAATGATTTCAATGATTTAATTACTTTATATTATGATTGAATTGATTATTTATGTTGGTTTTTATGTTGAAACCCCTAAGAACCCATGAAATCCCTAATTTCCCCAATTATGAATCTTGTGATGTGGGTTTGATGATTATAGAAGGATGATGTGAGATTATGCTTGTGACAGTTGAGTTACTTGAATTATTCTATTATCCATGTCTAATGCAGTAATTCTAGATGTGATTATGGAAGTATGATCAATGATCCTTGAAGGACAAAATACGAGAATTATGCATGATTTTGATAGTTATGTATATGCTTTATGAACACTTTTAGAGTAAAGTGATTATGATTATGATCTAGTTGTTGTATTGACTGGAGGTTTTCCTCATGTACACACTTATGCATGAATAAGATATGATGTGAAAGATTTGTCACATGTAGTGATTCTAAGGTTGGAAGACTAGTCTCACCTATTGAATCTATGAGCTATAGTATGAATTATGTTGGATGGAGTGTCAAGACATTCTTCCATGAATATGAACTTAAGTCATGACTTAATATGTAATCTATGGGAATTAGTGCCTAGAACTGAGTGGATATGTATATGAAACGGAAGCTTATACGATAGTTGATTCCGGCTTCCCAAATGGGTTCCTTCTACCTTAGTTGAGTCCGGGTTCCCAAAGTATGTATCTCATGAGATGGAAACCTTCTACCTTAGTTGAGTTCGGGTTTCTAGTAACAATCTCCTTATCCCATAACTATGCGCCCACATAGGTCTTTAGCTAGTGGATCCACCTAAGCTAAAAGTATGGTTCTACCTTAGGCAAGTAGAACAACCACTTTTTTGGTGTGGGGTAGACACCGGATTCCATGTTAGCTCACCTGGTCTATGTCGGTTAAGGCTTATTCCCACTAGTACAATAATATGAACAAGAATATGAAATATGAACTATGGTTGCTTAAGAAGCTTTACATAGTATGGGTGAGATTATGGGATCTCACTCATGCATTGCACAAGTAGGCTATCTGTGGTAGGTTCCTTTTATAATGTGATGATCTATGAGTTGATTATGCTTATGACTTATGCTTTTCCACTATCTTCAAAATGATGATTTCACTTAGCAAATTGCACGCATTCAATTAAAATGTCCTTTTTATCATGTTTTCAAGGTTTTCATGCATGGCTATTATACTTAGTGTATTTTTGTGTTAACTGAAATTTCTCTACATTTTTCCCAACTGTAGGGTTCGGAGTATGTTGTTTTGGGCTGTGACCCTATTTTGACACAAATATTGTAATAGATGGCTAATTGAGACAACTCTAGATTTCTTCTTTCCTTTATGAAAAAAATTGGACTTAAATGCGTTTTTACTCTTTATTGTTCTTTACTTATGTTATGATATGCTAAGTGGCTTACATGGTGCCTTTCGAGGTTCCATGTGCCTTGTTACCTCTAGGGAGTACCCTTGGATCATGACAAACTTGGTAATTAGAGCATAAGGTTTAGAATGATTCTAGGATGATGTCTCATAAGCCACGTCTAGTAGAGTCTTGTTCATAAGTGTGAAATGCGCCACAGTTATGAATGAGAGGCTATAAGATGTTTAGGGAATTTCACTTCTTTCATTAATCTTAAGTCGTACCTTAGAGTTTAACTCTATAAAGTCCCTCTCCTAATCCTTCTCTTATGTCTTCAGGAAATAAATACACGAAGGGCTAATTCTAGAAGGATGGAAGAGGGGAATGTGAATAAAAAACTCCTCCCCAAGTTGCTCAAGTTCCGATTGATCCTTCGACTATGTCAAATGAGGAGGTTAGGTCGGCGTTTCAAATGTTGGCCCAAGCTTTGGTGGCTCAAGTAAATAGAGATGTGGTAGCTCCAATCAATCCTAATGCGAATTTGGCTGCTTCTAGGGTTAATAATTTTGCTACAATGAACCCTCCTGAATTCCGTGGCTCTAAAATGGAAGAGGATTCCCAAAGATTTATCGATGAGGTTTATAAATTGCTTGACATTATGGGAGTGTCTCCACAAGAGAAGGCGGAATTAGCCGCCTACCAATTCAAAGATGTGGCTCAAGTTTGGTATACTCAATGGAAGAGAAATAGGCCTGTAGGAACGGGTCCCATAGAGTGGGAAGTGTTTAAATTGACATTCCTTGATAGATAATTTCCCCAAGAGTTGAGGGAAGCTAAGGTGGAGGAATTCATAAACCTTAGGTAAGGTAGCATGAGTGTCAAGGAGTATGCCTTGAAATTTACCATACTATCCAAGTATGCTCTATCTATAGTGGCAAATTAGAGGGATGAGATGAGTAGGTTTTTGACGGGTGTGTTCGACTTGGTTCAAAAAGAATGCAGTATAGAAATGCTCCATCATGACATGGATATCTCAAGGCTCATGGTATATGCTCAACAAATTAAGGAGTGAAAACTCAAGAAGAGGAATAGAGAGGTAAAAGGGGCTAGAACCAGTGATGGGAACTTCTCCAATGTTAGGTCTAATGTAGAAGGTCGACCAAGGTTTAAACAAAGGTTCTCTAACCAAGGCTCCTCTAGTTCTCCAAGGGTGAACAAGGATAGGGTTTCCAACCCTAAACATCAAGGAAGTAATAATGGTGGTTCTTATGTTGCTAGGCCTAATTGTGCAAAATATGGTAGAAAACATGATGGCAAGTGTCTTGTTGGTATCGATGGGTGTTTTAGTTGTGGGAAGGTTGGCCACAAGATAAGAGATTGTCCAATGCTCAAGGTTAAGGGAAGGGAAGATAAACAAGCTCCTCCAAGTGGTTCCAACTCCATTGCTCAAAAGTCAAACCACTTTTATGCTCTTCAATCCCGAGGTGACCAAGAGAGCTCCCTAAATATGGTGACCGGTATGTTAAAAGTCTTTTATATTGATGCATATGCCTTGTTAGATCTCGGTGCCATTTTGTCCTTTGTGACACCTTTTGTGGCCATGAAGTTTGAAATACTCCCTGAAGTGTTAGTAGAACTTTTTTCGGTCTCTACCCTGGTTGGTGACTCGGTGGTGGCTAAAAGAGTCTATAGAAGTTGTCCCATTTCCTTTTCCAACAGAGTTACTTTGGTGGGTTTTGTAGAGTTAGACATGTTAGACTTTGATGTGATTTTGGGAATGGATTGGTTGCACGCATGTTATGCCTATGTAGATTGTAGGACTCGGGTGGTTAAATTCCAATTTCCAAATGAATCTATTTTAGAATGGAAGGGGGGGAAATTCTATCCCTAGAGGTCAATTTGTTTCTTTCCTTAAAGCTAGGAAAATGATCACCAAAGGGTGCATTTACCATCTTGTTAGGGTGATGGATGTTGAGTCTGAAACCCCTTCTCTAGAGTCGATTCCGGTAGTGAATAAGTACCCAAAAGTTTTCCTGGATGATTTGATCGGTATTCCTCCCGAGTGGAAAATAGATTTTGGTATTGACCTTTAACCGGATATGCAACCTATCTCCATTCCTTCTTATAGAATGGCTCCGGCCGAGTTGAAAGAGCAACTAAAAGATTTATGAGATTAGGGGTTCATTTGACCGAGTATCTCTCCTTGGGGTGCTCCGGTGTTGTTTGTTAGAAAGAAGGATGGGTCTCTTAGAATGTTCATTGATTATCATTAGTTGAACAAAGTGACCATCAAGAATAAATATCCCCTTCAGAGAATTGATGACTTGTTCAACCAACTTCAAGTCTCCAAAATTGACCTTCATTTGGGTTATCACCAATTGAGGGTGAGAAGGGTTGATATTCCCAAGACGGCCTTTAGAACCCAGTATGGTCACTATGAATTTGTGGTTATGTTATTTGGGTTGACAAATGCTCCGGCAGCGTTTATGGACTTAATGAATAGGGTGTTTAGGCAATACTTATACATGTTTGTGATTGTATTTATCGATGATATCTTGATCTATTCAAGGAGTGAGAATGAACATGCGGGCCATTTGAGAATTGTATTGCAAATTCTTAAGGACCAACAACTTTTTGCAAAGTTTAGCAAGTGTGAATTTTGGTTGAGATCCGTAGCCTTCCTTGGTCATATTGTGTCAAGCAATGGTATTGAGGTATTTACCAAGAAGACGGATATGGTCAAGATATAGCCTCTAACTCCTTCTGACATTAGAATCTTTTTGGTTTTGGCCAGTTACTATAGGAGCTTTGTTGAGGGGTTTTCCTCCATTTCTTCTCCATTGATGGCTTTGACTAAAAATAAAGCTAAGTTTGAGTGGTCAGAGGCTTGTGAGAAAAGCTTCCAAGAGTTGAAGGATAGACTTACTTCCACTTTGGTGTTGACCTTACTGGAGGGTACAGATGGTTTTATTGTATATTGTGACGCCTCTAGAGTGGGGTTGGGATGTGTGCTTATGCAAAACGGTAAAGTGATTGCCTATGCTTCAAGGTAACTTAAGGTTAATGAGAAGAATTATCCGACTCATGATCTAATTAGCGGCGGTTGTGTTTGCCTTGAAAATATGGAGACATTATTTATATAGGGTCCATGTGGATTCTTTCACCAATCACATGAGTCTTCAATATGTGTTTAGTCAAAAGTACTTGAATCTCCGACAAAGAAGGTGGTTAGAACTCTTGAATGATTATGACATAAGTGTCCTTTACCACCCCGACAAAGATAATGTGATAGCAGATGCACTTAGTAGATTGTCCATGGGTAGTGTGGCTCATATATAGGATGAAAAGAAAGAATTGGTTCGTGAGGTGCATAGATTGGACCGATTAGGTGTCCAACTAGTGGATTGCCCCAAGGGTGGTGTCATGGTCCATAATGGTTCCAAATCGTCCTTTGTGATGGACGTGAAGTCTAAGGAATATCTGGATCCTTTATTAGTTGAGTTGAAAGAATTGGTAATCAAAAAGTCCATAGAGGCTTTGTCCCAAGGGGGAGATGGGGTGCTTAGGTACCAAGGTCGGTTATGTGTTTCGGATGTTGTTGGTTTGAGAAAAGAAATTTTAGAAGAAGCTCAAAGTTCTCTGTATTCTATTCATTTGGGAGCCACCAAAATGTACCATGATCTACGGGAAGTCTATTGGTGGAATGGTATGAAGAAAGATATTGCGGGATTTGTTGCCAAATGTCCTAATTTTCAATAAGTTGAGCATCAAAGGCCGGGAGGCTTATTACAAGATATACCAATTTCCACTTTGAAGTGGGAAGAGGTGAATATGGATTTTATTATTGGTTTGCCTAGTACCTGAAGGCAACATGATTCTATTTGGGTCATGACTAAATCAGCCCACTTCATTCCCATCAAGGTGTCTCATTCAGCGGAATACAATGCCAAGTTGTATATAAGTGAGATAGTGAGGTTGCATGGGTCCCTTTATCTATTATTTCGGATTGGGGTACTCAATTTACTTCACACTTTTGGAAGTCATTCCAAAAAGGGCTTGGTACTAAAGTTAAGCTTAGCACAGATTTTCATCCCCAAACCGATGGGCAGGCAGAGCACACCATCCAAACATTAGAAGATATGTTGAGGGCATGTGTTATAGATTTCAAGGTTAATTGGGATGACCACTTGCAAATAATAGAGTTTGCCTACAATAATAGTTACCACTCAAGTATCGGTATGGCTTCTTTTGAAGCCTTATATGGTAGGAGATGTAGGTCTTTGGTTGGTTGGTTTGAGGTAGGTGAATTGCTCTTATTGATCCCGAATTGGCTTATGAAGCTATTGAGAAGGTCCGACTCATTAGAGAGAGGTTGAGGACGACTCAAAGTAGAAAAAAGTCTTATGTCAGTGTGAGAAGGAGGAATCTAGAATTTGAAGTGAATGATTGGGTCTATTTGAAGATTTCACCCATGAAGGGTGTGATGAGGTTTGGCAAGAAAGGGAAACTTAGTCCCCGGTATGTAGGCCCATATCAAATTTTGCAACGTATTGTGAAAGTTACCTATGAGTTAAATTTTCCAAATGAGCTGGCCCCAGTTCATCCGGTATTTCATGTTTCTATGCTTAAGAAGTGTATTGGAGATGCGACGTCCATTATTCCTCTAGAAGGGTTGGGAGTTGATTAAAATCTATCATATGAAGAGGTTTCGATAGATATCTTAGACTGACAAGTCAATAGATTGAGAAACAAGGAAATAGTTGTCGTGAAGGTTTTATGGAGAAACATTTAGTTGAGGGTGCTACTTGGGAGGCCGAGGCTGATATGAAATCCCGTTATCCTGATCTATTTCCTTCTACTCCTATTCAAGCTTGAGTTAATTAGTTCTTCTTGAGTTTTAGTCTTTTGGAGGTCATGTATGTTATATGATCTTTTCCATGATTTCCTTATGTTTTGCATGTTCTTTATGAAATTCATGTTTAGTAAGAAAATGAGTTTTCACGGTTTATGTTCCTCATGTTGTTGTGCATTTATTATGAGTTTCCTATTTGACTTTATGACATGAGTTGATGAACATGCTTTAGTATGCTTTTGAGAGTAATTGCATATTGGTTCCATAATATTGTGTTGAGCATGATTCTAGATGGAGAAGGTAGTTCCTCCTATGAATATGAGAAATATTGAGTTCCATGCATAATGGGTGTTAGATGTAGTTTCTACTTCCTTGTATGAATATGTTTTAGATGGAGTTGATGTTTCCTCCTTTGAATTGTGCATTATTTGTATAATTCATGCATGATGGACTGCTAGTCTTGAGTCTTTACTTTCGTAAGGTTTCTAGATCATCATTCGAGGATGAATGTTCCCAAAGGGGAGATATTGTGATACTCTGAAAACTAGTAGGCTAAACCTAGAGCTAAACGTGAGGGTTAACGTCAAGGAAAGAGGGCAAGAGACAAGGAAGATGGGCAAGGGCTAAATCAAGGGGCCAAGGCTTGCCAAAATTGGCCAAGCCACTTCCCACCATGACCACGAGGGTCTTCACAACCCATGGTGACCAACACAAATCGTGGTGCCACCCGTGGTGGTGAGGCAGTGAGCCCACAAACCTGCCCCAAGGAAGGCTCCCCTTCACGAGCAACTTCACAGCCCGTGGTGAATACTACAGCCTGTGGGAAGACTCGTAGGGTTGCCTTCATCCTGTGGGGGACTTTTGTCAAGTAGAATAGCTACTGGTCAAGGGACCACGGGTCGTGGTGCTCTTGACGGGTTGTGAGCTTGGTCATGAGGCCTGGGCACCCCACTTTAAAGTGGGGGTTATTTTAGGTAATTCCTTTTTAAGTTAGTATTAAGTGAGGTCATTTTGTATAGTTTTAATACACATATATAAGCTTTTAAAAGTCATTAACCAACCCATTCCCTTCATTATTTCCCAAAACCTAAAAGAGTTCATTTGCACCAAAATTTCTCTCTCTAGAACTCAAGCAAGAACAAGAGGGAAGTTGGAGTCTAGGGTTCAAAGAGCAAGGGTTTTCATCTCAAATTTCGTGGGGATTCATCACAAGGTAAGGTAGTCCTTCATCCATGGAGTCCCTTCAAACTTAGTTTCAAAGTTAGAAATTCCCCCAAAAAGCTAGGGTTTGAGTCCAAGTCATGGGTTCCCTTCAAAAATGATTTCAATGATTTAATTACTTTATATTATGATTGGATTGATGATTTATGTTGGTTTTATATTAAATCCCCCAAGAACCCATGAAATCCCTAATTTCCCCAATTATGAATCTTGTGATGTAGGTTTGATGATTATAGAAGGATGATGTGAGATTATGCTTGTGATAGTTGAGTTACTTGAATTATCTTAATATTGATGTCTAATGTAGTAATTCTAGATGTGTTGATGGAAGTACGATCTACGATCCTTGAAGGACAAAGTATGAGAATTATGCATGATTATGATATTTATGTATATGCTTTATGAACACTTTGAGAGTAAAGTGATTATGATTATAATCTAGTTGTTTTGTTGATTGGAGGTTATCCTCATGTGCACACTTATGCATAAATAAGTGATGATGTGAAAGGTTTGTCACATGTAGTGATTCTAAGGTTGGAAGACTAGTCTCACCTATTGAATCTATGAGCTATAGTATGAATTATGTTGGATGGAGTGTCAAGACATTCTTCCATGAATATGATCTTAAGTCAAGACTTAATATGTAATATATGGGAATTAATGCCTAGCATCGAGTGGATATGAATATGAGATGGAATTATATGATAGTTGAGTCCGTCTTCCCAAATGGGTTCCTTCTACCTTAGTTGAGTCTGGGTTCCCAAAGTATGTATATCATGAGATGGAAACCTTCTACCTTAGTTGAGTTCGGGTTTCTAGTAGCAATCTCCTTATCCCATAACTATGTGCCCACATAGGTCTTTAGCTAGTGGATCCACCTAAGCTAAGAGTATGGTTCTACCTTAGGCAAGTAGAACAACCCCTTTTCGATGTGGAGTAGACGCTGAATTCCATGCTAGCTTACATGGTCTATGTTGGTTGAGGCTTATTCCCACTAGTACAATAATATGAACAATAATATGAAATATGAACTATGGTTAGTTAAGAAGCTTTACTTAGTATGGGTGAGATTATGGGATCTTGCTTATGCATTGCATAGGTAGGCTTTGAGGGTATCTGTGGTAGGTTTCTTTTATGATGTGATGATCTATGAGTTGATTATGTTTATGACTTATGCTTTTCCACTATCTTCAAAATGATGATTTCACTTAGCAAATTGCATGCATTCAACTAGATGTCCTTTTTAGCATGTTTTCAAGGTTTTCATGCATGTCTATCATACTTAGTGCATTTTTGTACTAACCCATATTTATCTACATTTTTCCCAAGTGTAGGGTCTAGTTATTTAGGCGGTCATCATTTGGTTCAAGCTTGGATTCGACTATTCTCCTTGCTTGTTTGGTGAGTCCTTATGATTCAAGGACGGATACTATCATTGTAGTTTCCTTCTTGTATTTTCACTTTCGTATTATGTTGTTTTAGGCTGTGACCCTATTTTGACTCAAGTATTGTAATAGATGGCTAATTGAGACAAGTCTTGACTTCCGCTTTTCTTTATGAAAAATTTTGGACTTAAATGTGTTTTTTCTCTTTATTGTTCTTTACTTATTTTATGATATGCTAAGTGGCTTACATGGTGCCTTTCATTGTTCCATGTGTCTTGTTACGTCTAGGGGCTAGGGGGTACTGTATCGACCCAGAAAATTAGTATGTGAACTAGAGCCTAAACGTGAGGGTTAACATCAAGAGTTAAGGGCAAGGGCTAAGGGTTTTGGGTGAAGACCATGGTTAGGGTACCAAGGCTGCCTAAAACTAGGCATAGCCACTGCCTACCATGACCATGAGGGTCTTCACGACCTGTGGTGGCCTCCACGAGTTGTGGTGCCACCTGTGGTTGGCATGGCAGTGTGCCCTAGAAAGGTGCCAAGCCAAGGCTCCCCTTCACGGCTCGTGGTCATGACCACGGGCCATAGGAAGGCTCATGGGGTTGTCTTGGCCTTATGGGAGAATGTCAAGATGAGGGAGCTACTGGTCAAGGGACCATGGGTGCCACCGCGGGCCATGGTGCCCTTGACAAGGTGTGAAGTTGGTCGTGAAGACCAGTTAGACGCAATAGGAGGCAATGCTTCAACGCCTTGATAGTGCCTCAAGACCACAACCTCCACCATGACTCGTGGTCTTGACTATGGATCGTGGGAGGTCTCGTGGTCATGCCTTGGCCTCATGAGAGGTATGGCAAGTTGAGGAGGCTACTGCCTAAGGGACCACGGGCACCACCATGAGCTGTGGTCCCCTTCACGACCCGTTAAGATGGGCGTGGTCCCTGACGGGGCTGCCTAAGTTGGGGTTTTTTAAGTAATTTCATTTTAATTAATTAATGTGTGGGATAGTTTTAATTGTTTTATATCACTAGTATATATAGTTTTAAGTCCTAAAACACTTCATTTACTCCTTATTTTTCCAAAACCCAAATCAAATCTAAAGAGTTCTTTCCTCTCAATATTTCTCTTTCTAGAAGTTCCCAAAGAAGAAGAAGAAGAAGTGGGAGCTAGGATTATGGATTCAAGGTGTTTCTTCCTCAAATTTCTTGGGGATTCACAAGCAATGTATGGTGATCCTTTATCTAGGGGTAGCTTTCACCCCTAGAGTCCATTCAAAAGTAGATTTCAAAGTTTTCAAGTTTCTTAAAAACCTAGGGTTTTACTCTAAATCATGGGTTCTTTCTTCAAACATTTTCAAAGGTTGTTTAACGACAAATTATGATTGAATTAGTGTTTAATTGATGATTTCTGATGAAAATACTCTAAGAACTCATGAATTCCTTCAGTTCCTAAATTGTGCCTTTATGAAGTGGGTTTGTTGATTATGAAAGCATGTGAATAGAAATTGTCTAAATTGTTTTAGGTTATTGAATTATATCATTATCCATGCCTAAATTGTAGTAAATTATTAGTGTGCTGGTGATTTGAGATTCATGGCCTTGAAGGGAAAATTATGAAGAATTAAAGTATGATTATGATATTATGTATATGAATGTGAATCTGATGAAGGTAATGTGATCATGTATTGAATGTAATTGTGTTATTATTGAAAGGCTATTTCTCAATTTGACACATATGAATGTTGATCATAGAATGTGAAGGGTTTTTCAATGTAATGTATATCTTTAATTGGTAGGCTTTATACATCCTTTTCTTGTATAAATGAATGTATTATTGATTGTTGAATCTTGGATCGGTAGGCTAATGGCACCCTTCCATGCATGATAGTAATAAATCTTGAGATCGGTAGGCTTATGGCACCCTTCCATTAATGATGTTAATGAACTTTGGGATCGGTAGGCTAATGGAACCCTTCCATGAATGTTAATGATGAATCGTGAATCGGTAGGCCTATGTCACCCTTTCATGAGGATTCAATGAGTTTTCCTAATGTACCTTGAATCAGTAGGCTTATGGAGCCCTTTCATGTGTTAATGAATGTACCTTGGGTCGGTAGGCCAATGGCGCACCCTCTCATATGTGATAATGTTAAAGTAATGAAATACTCTATGGGAATGGAGACTAAGAACCAAGTAGATATGGTAAGATGGAAACTCTCCCGATGTTTAGGTCGGGTTTCAATGATCATCTTCCTTATCCCATAACTATGTGCCCACATAGGTCTAGCTAGTGGATCCACCTAAGCTAAATGTACCTAGTTCTACCTTAGGCAAGTAGGACACCTTTCTTCGGTGTAGGGTTATATGACACTGGATTCCATGGTTTTCTTTCATGGTCTATGTCGGTTAATGCTTATTCCCATCATATGAGATGTGCATTATGGTTTCTTGAGAAGTTATATGAAGTGTGGGTGGTAGTATGGGATGCCATCCATGTAGTGCATGAGTGGGCTTTGAGAGGGCTGTAGTGAGTTCTCTAATGTCTTAATGACTAATGTATGAATGTGCTCTTAATGAAGCTACTAAAGAATGTTGAATTAAATGCCTGATGTGATGATGAATGCTATACTTGGGTTGTATTATGAGTTATTTTCCCTTGTCATGACTTATGAAATGTATGTGTTCCTTATGCATGAGTATTGATTGAAGACAAGTATGAAATGGTAAGTTCATCTAAGGTGGCCTCAAAGTGGTACTTAGTAGGGATAGTAGTATGGGATGCTATTCTTACATTAAACAAGTGTAGCTTAAGGTTAGTTAAGGTGAATGTTTAAATGTGATGATTATGACTTGTATGATATTACACTTGTATTCTATGCCTCTTATACTAATGTACATGATGTTTCAAAAGAATTGGCATAATGCATGGTTTTGACCAAAATGTCCCTTTAAAGCATGATTTTTGCATGGTCATTATACTTAGTACATTTTTGTGTACTAACCCATATCTCTCTTATTTTACTACAAGTGTAGGTTCTGGCAAGTGAGTTGCTATGCATCTAGTTCAATGGCTTGGGTTGAGTTCTTCCAAGGCTATTGGTATGTCCTCATACATTGGAGGACACATGCTTTATTTATGTTTCTTTCTTTCATGTAATAGACATTTCTAGACTACTCTACTTTTGTTTCAAGATATTGTTTAGATGGCCATGTGAGACTATAGACTTCCGCAGTTTTAAATAAAGTTTTGATTGTATGGATTTAAAGAAAAATTTTTAAATTCTGCACTATTTCTATATATCGAATGTTATGAATGCTAAGAGGCTTGTATGAGACCCTTCGGGGTCAAGTACGCCGTGTCACTTCCGGGGTGTAGGCTCGGGTAGTGATAGGTACCCTTGGGTCATAAAAGAATGGTACACTATGCCTGACCATCCGTCTGCAGATGAAATGTTGTGCTGAGATTTTCTTGAGTACCAAGACCTTTCTAAAATGATTTCCAGAAATGAGAGGTAAACTGAGGACCTCTGTCTGAGATCCTAGACAAGGTATCCCCATACAACCTAACTATCTCATTAATGTAAAGTTTAGCATAGTCCTCTATTGAATCTGTAGTCTTGACAGCCAAGAAGTAAGCGGACTTAGTGACTCTATCTACTATCACCCAAATGGAGTCATGTTGTCTGCGAGTACGAGGTAAACCCATAATGAAGTCCATGTTTATCACTTCCCACTTCCATGTAGGAATGTTAATATCTTGAGTCATACGTTTTGGCTTCTGATGTTCTACCTTAACCTGTTGACAGTTAGGACACTTAGCCACAAAATCTTCTATGTCCCTATTCATGCCATTCCACCAAAAGACTTCCTATAGATCTCGGTACATCTTAGTGGCACCTATATGAATGGAATATCTAGAGTTATGAGCTTCTATAAGAATTTGCTGCCTCAACTCACCCACGTTAGGAACATATAAGCAACCCTGGTAACGAAGCACACCATCTCCCCCTTGGGAGAAAACTTGAACTTTTTCTTGATGACTGAACCTTTCAACTAAAGTAATATAGGGTCACTATCTTTTTTTTCCTTAACCTCCGCTACCAATAACGATTCTGAGCCATTCTAAACTGTCACACCACCGTCTGACATGTCCGTAAGACCAACTCCTACACGAGCAAGTCGGTGGACATCTTTTTCTAATTCCTTTCTTTCTTCCTCAACATGTTCTACATTACCCATAGACAGTCTGTTGAGAGCATCAGCCACTACATTGGCCTTACCAGGATGGTAAAGCACATTCATATTGTAGTCCTTGAGGAATTCAAGCTATCTCCTCTAACGAAGATTTAACTCTTTCTGGGTGAACAAATACATGAGGCTCTTATGATTTTTGAACACATCTACATGAACACCATATAAGTAATGTCTCCAAATCTTTAGTGCTAATACTACAACAGCAAGCTCGAGGTCATGAGTCAGGTAGTTCTTCTCATATACCTTAAGTTATCTAGAAGAATAAGCTATGACCTTACCCCGTTGTATCAACACACAACCTGGGCCGACCCTGGATGCATCACAATAGATCACATAACCGTCTGAACCATTCGGTAGACTCAAGACAAGAGCTGTAGTCAACCTAGTCTTCAGTTTTGAGAAGTTTTTCTCACACTCGTCTGATCACTGAAATTTGACCTTTTTATGAGTTAACTTTGTCAGTAGGGAAGCTATGGATGAAAATCCTTCAACAAATCTCCTGTAATAACCGGCCAAACCCAAAAAACTTCTGATATCTATTGGAGAGATGGGTCTAGGCCATTGCTTCACTACCTCTATTTTTAGAGAATCCACTCGGATTCCTTCGTTGGATACCAAATGACCAAGGAAAGTGATGGACTGTAACAAGAATTTACATTTGTTAAACTTAGCAAATAACTAGCGATCTTTGAGAGTCTGCAGAACAACTCTCAGATGAGTCACATGCTCCTCCTTATTTTGGGAATAAATAAGGATATCATCAATAAAGACAATAACGAACGAGTCCAAATACTTCTTGAACATCCTGTTCATTAAGTCCATGAAAGCTGCAGGAGCATTTGTTAGTCCAAAAGACATAACTACAAATTCATAATGACCATACCTAGTTCTGAAGATTGTTTTTGAAATGTCAATATCTCTTACTGTGAGTTGATGATAGTAAGATCTGAGGTCTATCTTCGAAATATGACTAGCACCCTAAAGTAGGTTGAACAAGTCATCAATCCTGGGATATGATATTTGTTCTTGGTTGTGACTTTGTTCAACTAACGACAGTCGATACAGATTCTGAGGGAACCATATTTCTTTTTTACGAACAACACTGGAGCACCCCACGGAGAGTATTCGGTAAGGAGATGTTAAAATAGGCTAGGTATCTGGAAGGTGATTTATGTCGAAGTCGATTTCCCTTTCGGGAGGAACTCCGAGAAGATCTTCTAGAATCACTTTTGGAAATTCATTCACTACTGGGACTGACTCAAGAGTTGGGGTTTCAGAGTTTGAATCCTTAACCCGAACAAGATGATAGACATATCCTATAGAGAGCATCTTCTTAGCCTTAAGGTAAGAGATAAATCAACTTGTAGGCACTAACCTACTGTCCTTCCACTCTAAGACTGGCTTGTTTGGAAATTGAAATCAACGATCCTAGCTATATAATTGATTGAGGCATAATAGGAATGTAACCAATCCATGCCTAGAATGATATCAAAATATACCATTTCTAACTCTATAAGATTTGCTGAGGTGACTTTATGAGAGATTGTGATAGGGCAATTTTTGTATACCCGTCTAGCTATGACCGGGTCACCAACTGGAGTAGAGACTGAGAAGGGTTTTGAGAGAGTTTTTGGACTGACACCGAAGTTTACTGCTATATGGAGTTACAAAATAAAGAGTAGTCCATGGATCTAACTATGCATAAAAATCTAAATGAAAGAGTCGTAACGTACCAATGACCACATTAGGAGAATCTTCTTGATCCTGGTGAGCCTGGAGAGCATACAACCTGTTCTGGCGCTAACCGCCACCAGTACTAGATGAAACACCCTGTTGAGTTAAGCGACCTGCTGTTGCTACTGGAGCTGTAGAGTGAGCCCTATTGTTGTTACCTCTTTGACCCTGCCTGGCAGAAGGGCAATCCTTCAACCTATGGCCATGCTAACCACACCCAAACAAACCTTCCCTGCCTACAAGACACTCACCTAGATGGTTCTTACCACACTTTGGACAAGTTGGGAAAGTCTTGTTACCTGAAGTACTCTTTTGAGACTTAGAGCCTCATTCCCTACCTTTCTGATCCTGTCAAAACCTGGGGGATAGAGCAATAGCTAATAAATGTGCTGGGGTTGTAGATTTCTGCTGAAACATTGAGCGATTCTGAGTGCTCGACTTCTCTTGAAAGTACTCATAGTTACCTATTCTAGCCTTTTTGTTATCCTTAGACAATTCCTTAAGCTTATCTTCCTCAACTTGCTTATCATGAGTCATAAGCCTAGAGATATTCATATCCTCTAATAGCATAGCATTCCTGCACTCGGTCTTCACCAAATCGGATACCCCAAATAGAAATTTACACATCTGTGCCCTTAGATCAGCAACCATATGTGGAGCATACCTAGAGAGTTGAGTGAACTTCAGCCCATACTCTTGGACCGACATTGAACCCTGCTTCAAGTTCATAAACTCTTGTGCCTTAGCTTCTCCCAACTCCTTTGGGAAGAACCTGTCAAGAAAAGCTCTGATAAAACACTCCCAAGTTACAGGAGCTGCATTCGCACCCCTATTTTCTTTCCACTGAGTGAACCATATGTGAGCCACATCCTTAAGCTGGTAGGATGCCAACTCCATCCTATCATTACCAGTCACTTGCATCACTCTAAAATTTTCCTTAACTTCATCAATGAAGTTCTGTGGGTCCTCACCAACCTGCGACCTAGAAACTCAGGCGGATTCATCCGAACAAAATCACGAACCCTAGCTGCAGTTGATCTACTATTAGTGTTTATAGGAACTGGAGTCTGCTGATTGTTCTGGTGATACACTCTGAGCCAAGAGTTGGATCGCTTTTTGAAATTTTGCATTCATAACCTCATGGTCCGGGACTGGAGGAGGTGTGTTAGCGTTGCGTGCATTAGCATTCCGTGCATAAGCACTATAAGGAGGCATGATCTAAAACACATAACAATGGATTAGAAAGAGAAGTTGGATCATATCCACACACGATAAGAATAGCAAGGAAAGTGAAGTTTTTCTTAAAAACTTCATAGCCTCCCTCTCATAGATGTGGTACACTTCACACCCATGAAAGAGACTCTACTTAGTGCGGCTTTCAGACATCCTAGGACTCTTAAACCTAATGCTCTGATACCAAGTTTGTCACGCCCCGAGGCCACCCCTTTGACGTAATACGGGACCTAGGATCATAAGTGACCCAAGCTAACCCTGTCTCTGGTATATCATAAGCATACTATAGAATTACTGAATAAGACAAGTACTATGCAAAAGCTAAATCACTAGATAACTGAAAGTGGGGAATACCCAAACAGTCTAAATGCATAAAATAGACTAAGAGTTTAGTGATATTGACCAATCACTCAATAACTAAAGCTGAATCTACTACTATGTCTCAAAAAGCCTCTAACTGAATAGGGTTTCTGGGACATGCCCCTCAACTAACTCTAATAAAATTGAAAATTGACTAAAAGACTAAGTATGAAAAGGATGTCTATTGTCCTTGAAGTATGATGACTCACCACTGAAACTGCTAAATACGAACCGAAAGTCGATCTATGTGTGATTTGGATGCTGAGTACTTGAACCTACATCATGAAAGGATGTAGCGCAGAGTATGCGTCAGTAATTGGAATGTACTGAGCATGTTAGATATAGATAATAGTTGAACAAGATATATAAACTAAGCAAAGCATAACTGAGCAATATATATATATATATATATATATGCTAAAATAAAATTGGAAACTGAGCTAAATGCTATGACCACATACGAATCATGAGCATAACATGCTAAGGCTGAATACTGAAGTATAAAATGAAAAGCTGATCAACTGCACTAGAATCTAACTAGCGACTATTAACTGACATAAAACCATGTGAGCTAAATGTGGAGTCCGATGTACACCCCATCGGGAGGACCCGAGATATGTTGCCAAGGGTATAAAGGCATGACTGGAGTGATCAATAATCTGATGCCCACAGTGGGGACTTATACTCTAACGGGGGGCATGTAGTTCTGGACTATGAGGGTACTCTGAACCCTAGTCCAACTCGGTGCTAAGTCTACTCTCAACTGAATATGTATATGACACAACGTAACTAAATTACTGGATAGCTCAAAATACTAACAGGCAAATATGAGAATGCACATTTATGTACTGATAATGTAACATTCGAATCTGGAGCATGATTATCTGTTTTACTGACCTAGCAAGTATGATTCATGAACCAAAAGAAATTATACAACTAGGGTTCTGAGTTTCATACAAGGAACTAAGAAAATTTTCAAGGAAATAAACTAATTCGATTATGATTACTACAACTGCTAAATCACAACAATTTTCTAAGGTCTTAGAAACCCTAGGTCTAAACAAAATATAGAGAATCAAGAATCTGACTGAATTCTAGAGACCTAGTGGATGAATGGAACCAACTAGTGAAATCCCACATACCTGGTGACAAAATCTATGGAGAAATCCTTCGATTTTGGGGCTAGAACTTGAAGGAAACCTGCTGGTTGTTCTTGGGAAAACTAGCGCCTCTTTCTACTCTTTTTGCCCTAAGTTTGATGAATTTTTGGAGAATAAAGGTTTTGGTAAGTTCTGACTAGAGTACTAGGCTTAAATTGGGTAAAATGACGTAGTTTAGGGGTTAAACGATGTAGTTTAGGTGTCCAAATCATAGGGGAAAAGACCAGAATGACCTTGACTTAAAAGCTGATAGAGACCTACTGCGATGCCACTGACGGACCGTCAAAGGGATCACAGCTCGTCAAGTGGGTCATGGTTCTTGGACACAGTCTACTGGTCCTCGACACTCCCCTCTACATTCCACCTCACAAACCGTGTGAAGGACCACGGATTGTGAAGGCAATCGTGGTTCTTTACTTGGGCATAGGGGTCTACTGGTTCAAGTAGACGAGCCTCACCATGGCTCGTAATCAAGACCACGGCCCATGGAGGGCCCCTTGGTCTGATGCCTGAGCCTTGGGTGGCTCTGCCTTGCTTCTACGAGCCTTTCCACGGCTCGTGTGGTGGTCCACGACCTGTGAAGGGCTCCGTGGTCCACCACATTTGGGTGGGTGTGAACACCGATGAGGGTGACGGATCGTGGTCCTGATCACAGCCTGTGAGCACCTCTGTGATTTACCTTTTTTCTGTTGAAAAGTCCAAGTCTGATTTCTAAAGTGTTACAGATAGAGTGTATGGGTTCAAGGGTAGTAACAATGGGTTGTAATGGTGGTATTGAAGGATTGGGGTCCCAAAATTGTATCTCCAAGTGTATGTTTCTCTATTATTGTGTGATGTTATGTAGTTGATTCGGGTCAATCGATGATGCCTACCAATATGTTTTGTTTGTCCTGATACTACTCTTGTTATGCCACATGACATAGTATGGTTGTAGGGTTAGTGATGTTTCTTAGATTAAGGCAAATATGATCTCCTGACAACTTTTACTCATGATGTTCCTTATGGTGAGAGATGTGTCTTATTTTATAAATTGTACCCTATTAGAAAATTCTTGTACTTATTTAGATTAATTCCTTGGGAGGAATCAATGTATTTCTCAAAGGTACTTATTTTTAAAAAATTTAGACCAACTCCAGCACATCTCTATTTTACTCTCCATTCTCTATATTTGGAGGGTAAAATAGAAAATGCCCTCTCCAACCCCTCTCCATATCACTCTCTATACCCCATTTATAGAGAGGTGAATAGTAGTTCTCCAAATTTAGAGAACTACTATTCACAACTCTATTTCACTTTTTGATTATTTTAATATTATTTTATGATATCATTAATTAAGTCTTTATCATTTGTAATTATTTTCTATTGTAATATAACACCTAGAAATATATTATTAAAAAGTTACTACTTCCATCCGAATTAATAATTTTGTAACTAATTTTTTAAAAAGAAATTAACACTTTAAATATATAATTTAAAATTATTTTAATATTATTTATATTATACAAGACTCTATTAATTAAATATCTAATATTAGTAATTATTTTCTAAGTAATATGATATCTAAAAACATATTATTGATAAGTATACTACTTCCATCCCGAATTAACAATTTTTCTAATTTGATTTTTTAAAAGTTTTTGTCAACTTAAATGTGTAATTTAAAATTATAATTATTTTTCACAATGAAGAATGCAAAAATTTTACTTGATAATTCAAGCAATCCACTTTTATTTATAGTGATAAATGATTAAACCTCACTTTTTAATGAGCATGAAGATACTTGATGCAATTGTTTAAAATGGAATAGGAGAAGTAAATTAGTATACAAAATAATTGGATACAAGATAAAATCATTAATTTAAACAATTTTTAGTTTCAAATAAAAAAATAAGGACAAAAAATTTCTGATTTTGAATTCCGTAATATATTAATAGAGCATTTATGGGAGAAACGTAACATTCTTGAAAGTTGAATATTTATGTAAATTTTAAAATAATTTTTATGATAATGCAATATTGATTATATAATTGTAGTTCATTAATAATTTCACTTTGATTTGAATTGTTCCCTAATATGTATTATATATAATATTTGTCGCATTTATGTTATTTAGAATAAAATAATTTTTTATCAAATGAAGAATTTGAAAAGAAAAAAATTTGATATTACATGAAGATTATATAGATTATAGAGTGATTATTTGAAAAAAAAAATTATTTATATTATGAAATGAGGAAATAATTAAAATAGAAATAATAATATAATATTGAGGAGAGAGTAGAAGATTCCTTTTTAGAGAGTCAAATAAGGAATTGGATTGGAGTTGATTGTTTAAAAAAAAATAGAGCACTCTATATTTAGAGAGTAAAATAGAGGGTAGGGTTCGAGATGCCCTTAGGTGTATTAGGTGATTAGTTTATATCTTCTTAACTTTTTCATTTCATATTTCAATTTGGAGGTAAGAGTTCTCCTACTTAGGCATTAGAGTAAGGTGCCCACACAACCCGATGGGTTGGATCGTGATTGTTCAAATTGGGATTTAATTTGTTCTGGATCTTGATTGCGCTTTGTGTATGCAGATCACAAATGTGAATGTGAACAAGTGATCCGACCCAACTCGTCGCAATCATGATGGAACGATCACAAATGTGATTCCTAACCCAGAACCAATCGACTTCAACACAGACCTCATGACTGCGTAGAAATCCTACAATTATTCTTTACAAATGTGATCTAGCCGTTGCAAGCGTGGAGAAGAAAACCAACTACACATACAATATGGTGCATCGACTATGAGAAATTCTCTTTTTCACCCGTCAAACTCATCCAAAAATTCAACAGTGCAAATATATCATAAAATATATTACAGATCTGTGAAAACATCAAATTTCTAATTCAAAGTATTCTATCAAATATTTACCATATGCAACTCTAAATTTTGTCTTTTACTGTTTAGTCCTTTATCATTTCAGATAGTGTATTCATACTTAAAAAGTTGTATTTTTCTTCTAATCTCTCTTCTAGTAATTGGCATTTTCAACATTTATATACTTATATGAAAGCTAAGTTATGACTTGTTTTCGCTATTTCAGTTATTTTCATATGATTAATAGAAAAAAAATTGACTTACCTAACGGAGGGTAAGTTTCTTCACGGTCCTTAAGATTTTGGATCATAAAAATTATGTCTAAATAAATTTATGTACTAAGCACCGAATAAATAGGGATCTTATATCTCTTATGTTGATCATAAAATCTTTTATAAATATATGTAATTAAAGAGTCTGTGATAATCAGATGTCAAATGACCAATTTAAGTAAAATGGTCAATGTAATAAATATATTCAAAGTTAAGTTGAATGGCTGTCAAAATTAAGACTCTAAATATTCAGGAATATTTGAGTTTTATTAAGTAGAAAATATCTTCAACAGAGAAAAAGTTATCTACATTTAAAATGTGGGATTCATAAATTAATTTCTTGAAACAAATATATGAAAAAACAATTTATAAGTCAAAGTAAATATGTATTTTTCCATGGGGCCCATTTATTATATTTGTTTATAACAAGACATTAGTGAGGTATATAATTTTGACAACTTATTGTATTCTTACACTCTAAAATTATACAAAAAAAACTAAGGGACTTCCCTTCAACTGATGCAAGAAAATATTGAGCTATAAATTTATCGAATTTTATACAATCTCCATCATGTATTATCTTTCACTGATTTTTTTTCTCTGTTGTTGATTTTTTAGAAATCATTTTCTATGTTTTATAGTTGTAAATAAATTCTTCTGGATTGTCTATGAAGTTTTGTGCGCATCTATAAGAAATAGAATAAAAGGAATCCTTATAATTAATAAATATTTTAGAAATAATGTTAATTTAAATCGTATAAATTGAAGAAATTCTTAATTTATAAATTAAGCATTGAATTCCATTCTAGATCTAACGTAGTCCAGGATTGTGAAATTCATTAGATTTAGCAAGAGGTGAATATAATCTTTTTAATATGCACAAACATTAAAAAAATGTGTTCTTTTAACAATTTTAATTTACTATCTAAATTTTTTATCTACATTAAAGAGGTACCAATTTTGTGTGGATTTCCTCTATGTGTATTCAGAATAAACAAATTGTCTAGGTGAGAAAAAATTCTGACATTCTTGCATTTTCCTTCTGAATAAAATAAAATCCTATTAGGACTAGAGATATTTTTGAAGACCTTTAATCTATATCTTTGAAATACATCTTCGTTTTCTTAAAATATAGACTAAAGTTTGACTAAGCTTCTTTTATGTACAGAATGGTGAACATGACTAATCGTGGTAAAGAAGTGATCATTGACGAAAATGAGATAGAAAAAATATCTAATTTGCCCACAAATATCCTCGATGAAAAATCCAAGGACATGCCATTTCTAGAATTGGTAAAAACATGTGTCTAGTCGAAGATATGGAATCATTTCTGGGCTACGCATCCAATTCTAGTTCTAGATAGGGAGTTATTTAAAGAGCTAAGTGTTAGTACAAGATTGGTAGAATATGGTTTTAGTAGCATGATTGACAATATTCTTTTGCGACATATTGGATTAATAGTCACATTTTATCTTGATTTATCAACCATCTACTGTAATGATAAGGACGTTGACTATTGGTTGTTATGTGTAACAAGTAAATGTATCAAAGAACTTACCCTAAAAAATCACAAACGCAAGTCTTATACATGGCCTTTTTGTATATTTGATTCTCCAACTCTCACATATCTAAATGTCACCAATTTCATGGTTAAATTTCCACCATCTCCCAGAGCATTATTCCCAAATCTCCTTCAATTGACCTTGAAGTTCATCAAATTTTGCCCAAGCAAAGCAAATTATGTCTTGAATACCCTATTACTTTCTTCCTTAATGTTCATTGCTTGCAATGGCGTTCATTTCCTCACCATATCTGCTCCTAGGATCCAGTTCTTGACTATTCATGATGGTCATGAAATTCGCGCAAGTTTTTTTGAAAACTTGTAAAATGTTAGGGAGTTATTCATGGTATTACAAGTCCGTGAAGAATCAAAAACTTATGAAGAAGAGGTTCATTACATGGTCATGTCTTCTTTATTTGTGTTGTAACCTAACAAGGCTTGTTTTGAGTAATTCTTGCATTCAGGTGAGTATAATTTGATCAAGACATATTTTCACATTTTTTATAAAAAAGTTCTCAATAAATGTTACTATGCTTCTCATATATACTTAACCATTAATGCATTTTTGCCTTTCTGTTTTTATTTTACTAAGCATTTGGGTGCATATATCATTCCAAAAAGGTTTCACCCCAAACCCTACCATTTGGAGCATGTAATATTGTGTGTGACCTTTCTGGATCTATGCCAAGTCTCTGGTGTTCTTTCCTTGATTTGAAGATCTCCCAACATGCACTCACTGGAGATAGATGTAATGTTTTCTCCCCTTCAATAAATTAAAATCAAGTTTAAGTTATATATACACTGATAGTAGGTAGCCTTTACATGTTGTAGTAGGAAATCTATCTTATTTTTAATATTATCAGTTTAACTTGGTTACCAATAGATACTTTTTTAGAGATTTGATAGAGAAAAAAAAATATTTTACACGTTCATTGTATATAAGTTAAACACTTTACAGAGTTTAACCTATATACACGTATCGAAAATGTAATGAATTTTATACACCATTAGTATCGTTATACAAATTAAAAAAATGTCTACAAGTAATATTTTATGGTAATAAAATTTGTAAAATTACTAACCTTTTTTTTCTCATCTTTTTGCACTATCTGAATTTCTATAGGTTGTCAATACCTTGAGTGAAAGAAACATAGATGATGTTGCACATTATTTGGAAGATCCAAATTGTGTTGACAAACAATTTGAGAAGCTTGAATTTGTGGAACTAAGAAAGTTTGAGGGCACACAATTTGAACACATTTTCTTAAAGCATTCTATTTTGTTTACTTCCATGACTATTATATTTGGACAAGTAATAAGAAAATTTAAAGAAGGTTTCTTAATTTATAGAGTGGTTGATATAGAATAATGACAATGGGAATGTTGATTTTAAAAAGAGTGAAAGGAAAATGAAGAGTTGTGACTTTTGTGGAGAGTTGTGATTTTTTTGAAAAGTTGCGACTTTTTTGAAAGGTGATGACTTTTGTGGAGAATTGTGATATTTCTGAAGAGTTGCGGTTTTCTAAAAGGTGGTGACTTTTCCGAAGGATTGTGACTTTTTGAAAAGGTTGTGACTTTGTTGAAATGTTGTGACTTTTCTGAAAGGTTGTGACTTTTCTTAAAGGTTGTGACTTTTACAAAGGGTTGTATCCTTTATGATAAGATACAATAAACATTTTTTCATGCTACTCTTTGTTATCTATAAGTAGATGAATTTCCTCTCATTTTTGAACAATGAATTATACATAAATAAGTAAATTCTAGAGTATTTTACTGTCTTTGAGTGGTTTGTTTCTACCATGGTTTTTGGTAGCATTCTTTGACCACCATTTCGGACACGCCCGACACAAACTTACTCATCTTTGTCTAGAGTCGGCAACCATAGCAGGAGAATACTTACACAATTGAGTGAACCTCAATGCATACTCCTTGACACTCATGTTCCCTTGTTGTAGATTGATGAACTCTTGCACCTTCGCCTCGCTCACCCAAAGAGGAAAGAAACGATCAAGGAACACCCCTTTGAATTTATCCTAATCTAGAGGATCCATATCAATTCCCTCTCCTCCTTTCATTGATCAAACCAAACTTGAGTAACACCCTTGAGATGGTAAAATCCAAGTCCGCCTTTTCCATAGGAGTTATTCCCATGATGCCCACAATCTTGTGGATTCCCTCCATGAACTCTTAGGGATCTTCCTCAACTTTCGACCCATAAAACTTGGGATTCATTCTAGTGAAATCCCTTACCGTTGTTGCCTTGTACAACCAATTGGGTTCATGGGACCAACATCTTCCCTATTAGCTTAGGCATTCATAGCTTGATCCAACACTTGAAAAGTGGCTCTAAACTCGGCATGTGACACTTGCTAGGCCAAAGGATCGATCGGCAGTGGAGGAACCTCACACTCCACATTGTCACGAACATTCCTTCTTGTGTTAGCTCTTCGAGGAGGCATATCTTGAAAAGCATCAAACAACGTACGGAAGAAAACCTTTATAAAAATCAACTTTATCGCACGACTTTAGATAAATGAAAGTAGTGAAGTTTCCCAAATGCCTTTGTCCTCTTATTCATAAATGTGGCGCACTTGACACTTATGAACAAGACTCTACTCAATGTGTCTTGCAGACATCCTAGAAAAGCTTGATGCTCTAAGTTTGTCACGACCCAAACTAGACCCCATGGATGAAATGGTGAATAGGACCCCAAGAGGCCCTAGAAAAGCCAGTTTACATAAGCATAACGTAATTAAATATAAGATATGATAATACAACATAAAAATGATATATAAGTCTCAAATATTTAAGTCATACAACATAATAAAACATAATACATAAGAGAATACGCAGAACATCAACTATGTCTGACACAAGCCTTATACTATCATATATGTGGGACAAACCCCTAAACCATGTGTAAAGTCTAAACCAAAAAAATGACATAGAAGAAATAAAACTCATAATGGAATTGCCCTTGATCAGTGAGGACTCACCAATTCAAATGTAGTAGCGGAGCAACCCAATTAGCCATGACTAGCCGGAGGAGGGTTAGATCCTATATTCTTAAACAATATAGGCACAATATGCATCAGTACTTCGAATGTATATGTCAAATGAATTAAAATACCCTTTAATATTGTGGTCTTAAACATGTCACGTAGAAAGTTGAAATTAAACTATAGCCGAAAAAGGAAAGAGGTCATTGTTTTTTAAAAAGACTAGAAAAAAATGGGTTCATTCTTTTATAAACGGGGAGTATCCGATATGATTTCGAAAAACCAATAAGTCTTCAAATGGAAAATTACAAAGAAATAATAGAACATCCATAATCTCCACATTACCTAAAGTAAAAGTCACTAAAATTGTTTATGGTTCTCGAGTGCCAGTCTGGCCCAGGGTGTAGGCTCGTGGTGTTACAAGAAGATAGGGGGGCAATAGATAGTATTGTTGCATTCTCGTTTTCTAGTGGTTATATTGCATCTCAATTTATATTGCAAGTGATAGGTTTAGACTAGATAGTATACTTTAGGGGTATAATCCTTCACTCTGTAGGATATTCAACCATGCATCTTTTCTCCCACTATACGTCCTACGTGCAAGAAGCTCTAGCTACACTCCTTATAGACGTATTCCTTTGAGCTCCATGTGACTCCCATAACTCGAATCAACAGTAGATCCAATAGTTCTCGGACTCAATATAATTTCAACCTCAATATAATTTCTAAGCCCAATGTATATGCAACTCTTGGGATCATTAATTTCTGGGGCACAATGCAATCTTCTGCACATGCAATATCTCGGGCTCTAGCATTCTTCATGCACATGCAATTTTTGGGCATATGCAATTTCTCGAGCATAATACAATCTCAGTCACATACAATCTCAGGCTCATGCAATATCGGACATATGCGATTTCTCGGGCATAAGTAATTTTCGGGAACATGCATTCTTCGGCACATGCAATATCTCAGGCACAATGCAATTCTCAAGCACATGCAATCTCAGGCACAATCAATCTTAGGCATACACGATTTCAGGCACAATGTAATTTTCTGGGCACATGCAATTATCGGGCTCATGCAGTTTTCGAGCGCATGTGATATCTCAGGTTCATGCAATTCTCAAGCACATGCAATTTATTGGGCTCATGCAAATCTTGGGCATATGCAGTTCTCGGGCTCATGAAACTTTTGGGCATTATATAGTAGTTGAGAGCATGAATTAGCTTAGACCTCCGTCATGTTAGAAGGATTGATTGCCATTTACTGGTGATTGTAGTAGAGAGTATCTTGGTACTCATCTTTTGGAAGGATAGGTATGTCGTTTTTTGTGATTGTCGTCTCAGAATAAGATAGCTTTGTTCTTCAACTGACGTTGAAATTGATCCTTGTATTTGTACCAATCTTTTCTGAATTCAAAGAAAAAAGTTTAGTTTATAAGATAGGATTGATTTGTATCCCTGATTTGGAACAGTATGCCCCTTTGATATCTTCTCGAAGGTCGACCTTTTGCAATGTTCCTAAAAATTTTGAGGTTTTCTCAATTTTTTCTACCTAGTGTAGAACTTTAGACCTTCTTGGTGCCTCTCTATAGATAAAAAAAGTCGTATCTCACGAATTTTTGAGAACTTCTCAAAAATGTTGTCCCAGTCTCATGATTCGTAAAAGAATGGGATTGTTATGGTCCTCTCGATATTTGTTTCAGTCTTATGACTTGCAAACAAATAATCTTCTGATGGAATTTTTGAGATCTTCTCAAAAAAATTTCTCCAGTATTGTGGCTTGCAAGAGAATGTTCTTTTGACGAATTTTTTGAGACCCTCTAAAAAATTCTGCCCCAATATTGTGGTTTTCCAGAAAAATGATCTTTTGATGGAATTTTTGTGACCTTCTCAAATATTCTACCCAAGTTACTCAATAAAAAAGGCAAGATTTTTATTAGGATAAGACCAAACTCCATAGGAGCACCTACGTATCCCCTCTTAAATAGAAATCAGGTTTGACGTAGTTCCAAATACAAAGTAAAAGGGAATAATTCAAGACATTAAATGGAACACTTCTTAAGCAACAACTGAAATGATAGTTTCTGACCAAAATTTATTGTCCATATGCTAGCATGGATACTTTCCTTGTCAAAACTTGATGGACCTGAATGTATAAAACTTAAACTTAAACTGGACAATCCTTTATTGAAAACTGCTTCAACCGACTTTTGACCTGTTGACTATTGGGATTCCTTACGCACAAAGTCTTTCCAGTGTATGACTTTAGTACCAATCAATTGTTGAATCTTGTCTCTCATAGCACGACATGCTTTAGTGGTATGTCTCCTCATCCCTGAATGATAGTCACAAATATTGTTCGAGTCGCACCATTTGGATTGAGTGTCTGGATTCTTTGCAGGGATAGGTGTCACATAGCCAACAACTTTAATCCTTTCATAGAGTAGGTCTACATATTCAGCTAAAGAAGCGTAAAATTTTATGGGCTTCTTCTCAACATTGAATACATATTTGCGAATATGTCGTTGAGTAGGGTTTTGACATTATGGATGGGATATGTTGGTTGTTGATATGTCATAGGAGGTTTTTGAGATTGAGGCATTTGATATGGAGGAATTTTATATGGTATGAGCGGCGCGCGATACAAAGGAACTTGATGTAGGGGCACTTCATATCAAGGAGCTTGTATGGTGGATTTCTGTAGGAGCTGAGTAAGATATAGAGGTCTAGAAGCATGTGGGTGATGTTTGGGAGGATATGGGTAATTTGAAAAGTGAGTGTTCATTGGAGGCATATAAATGGAGCTTGGTTGATTTTGAGGATGAGGAGTATGGTGAGTTGGTGGAGGATTATTTTGGAAAGTGGCTTGATTTGTGACAGGCCGGTTATCTACGCTTGTCTCCAAAGAGGGATTGATAGAGAGTAACAACTTAGCCCACTCGCGCATATCAGATATCTCCTCTTCTAACTTCCTTATTTTCTACTCCAATCTTGAGATCAATTCGTTCAAAGGATATTTCTCTTCAACAGTTTTAACCATAACTTTGTTATTAATCATCCTTCTTTTTGCTTTGCGATTCTCACTTAGAAGAGAAGGAAGAGCGCCCTTTGATCGTGTATGGTAAACCATGGTCTACATATCAACCATCAGAGAAAGGTAAATAAAAATAAAATCACAAGAAAACTCAAGTTAGAACATTGCATAAAAATGAGATAACAAACACATTGTTTTTCTAAACATAAACGCCTTAATATGCAAGAAGCCTCGTTGAGCCAAAGGTAGGCCTAAGATGGCACATAATTGATGCACAATGATTAATTCAAGTCTTATTTTCCAATTTGGAGTTTAGGCTAGATAAAAATAAAGAAGAAGCAAATTTTCATTTATTGGATAAACTTCAACTATTACATCTTAAAAACAAAAATCAACTACAGGGAAAAACGGGGTAACATGGGAAAGTTATCCTAAAATTTGAAATCTCGAAGATATCAATACCAAGAGCTTGGCGTCATTTGTGCTCTTATATATGGAGTGATTTCATATCCAAGGTTCCACAAGTTGTGTGCCCATATATTTTCTCTTTCATTGGCAAGCCCATAAGATCCTACTTCACTTAATTCTCTACCCTTAGCTTCTTTTAGGATCCATACGTAATATTTAGATGTACAGAAGGAACGTTGTGCACCCATATCTATAGTTCCCTCTCCCATCTTCAAAGTATGTTATGGACTTCTGGATCATTTTGTCCAAAATTATACTTATAGTGATCCATATTGGATCTCAGTGGTATCACTTGAACTTGTCCAAACTGATGGAGTACTCAAAGAGTAGCATATGGTTAGACGCCTTTTAAGCCAATAAGCTCAATGAAATAATGTTCATCGCCTCCCACTATGGCACATGGGGTGGATAGCCAATAGATTTTCCATTGAATATGGTGGCCCTTGAGTTCTATAAAAAATATATGCCAATCCCACAGGGGAGGTGTTCAACCTTCCATTCTTCTTGGATGACTATCAATTTTGTTGCATATACAATTGAGAAGATCTACCATGTCATGTTGTCTATAGAAGTGTTCGATACCCTACAATTGTAGCAAAAGTTTGTAGCCTTCGAAAAATATTCTACCATTGACACATGCAGACATACTCCTCATGATCTTTGCTAATATCATGGGCACCATAGTTTTCTTAGGTTCGTCTCTTCCTTGAGCTAATGCATGTACCCCAAACGAGTATCAATCTTTCTTTTTTCTTTGGGAAAAACTAGAGAACCCAATAATGTTATGGCAAAGGCATTTACACGATTATTTTTTCATCTCTTGGTAGAGCACTCATATTCCTCATAGAAATAAAAATCACTACCTTCTTGGCGGAAGCATGAATATAAAAATTCGAAAGGAATCCACCCAAGATCCAAATAGGTTAATGTTGTACTTCATTCCCAGACTTTTTAGAAACTATCTTGATGATAGCTTATAGGTATAATCATTTCACACTCATGGTACGACAAATCCATGAAACCACTAATTTCTTCGATTGTAGGTACCAATACAAAATTCCTAAACTTGAAGACCATCCTTGAGGGGTCCCAAAATTGCAGCAAGGCTTTAATCAAGTGACGGTCAGGTATGAAAAAAAATAAGGTAGGTAAGGCCGCCCAATAAATGACGAATCTCTATTTCATGGTCATTTTTGATATCGTTCCACCAATCTCTTAGTTTGTAATTTACTTCTACGACCATTTGCGAGTTGACGATATATGGAGAGGCCATGACTCTGCAAACAAAATAACAAACAAATTCTAAACTCCATTTGGCATAACTTGGCTTAAATTAATTATAGTGATCACATTGACACGTAATATGCAATTTGTCTAAAGGGTGTTTGGGGCCCTTTAGACGATAGGGTAGATACTAATAGTGTGTATTGACACCAAGGGTCAAATCACCTAGGTTTTATGCAGCGTGTAAGACCTAATTAAGAATTCTAAGAATTGGGTAGACACGGACTGAAGGTATTCTATGCGAGAAGGCTCGTGGTTTTACGGTAGTAATATTATCCGCTTCTTCCACGCATATGTCAACTCTCTAATATAGGGTATTTGAAGAGAATTCAGAGGATTTTGTGAGAGGTGCAAAGGCACAACATCATGAGGAAAAAAAAGAAAGAGGATCCTAATTGGGGGAATTATGAGCGGAATGACAATTATCAAAGCAATAACAATTATCTACTAGATGGAAAGCGGTAACACATAGACAGTTTTTAAGGAAAGCAGTAAATAAATAAATACATAAATAAAGGAAATAAATGTACTAATACAAAAGAGAATCAAATAAAAAAAGGTGGGATATATGATTAAGCATGGAAGCAAACAAATAAGGGAACATGGAAAGGTTTAGACATGGATATAAACAAACAAAGAAAAGGGGAGATGATTAAACATGGAAATAAACAAGATACAAGCAAGGAAAATGGCAAATAAATAAGGAAAGTAAATAACATTTTAGACATGGTAATAACAAAACAAACAACGAAATACACAAATAAGAACCACAAAATAAATAAACCCCACACAAAACATCAAACACGTAATGGTAAGAACCTAGTTAAATCTCCAGCAAAATTATCATTCTGTCGCGCCTCATTTTTTCGCAAAATGGGTTTAGTGCAACGATCTAACAACTCTTTTAGGTTTTCTATAATAAGAGCCTCCACCTAACGAATTAAAGACGTGTTAGGGCACCTAACTAATCTATCTAAAGGGTCTACAAAACTATGATGTGGGTAAGAGTTCAAATTACCTTAAAAGGAAGGTGTTAGGCACCTTTCGAGGTCCAGAAATGTGGGTCCCGACCGTATCTCATATAATTTATGTGGGGTAATACAATGTGGCAAATAAGGTCACTAATTAATTAATTTAAGAAGAATTATGTGATAAAGAAAAAGAAAATTTTTATGTTTGGAAGAATACATAAAGTTGATTTTTAATAAATTAATATAAATCTAGGTGATTTAATAAGTTAGCATGCTACCATTTAAAATGATAAATAACAATAGAGACAACCAAAGAGCATTAATTATCTAATTGATTAAACAAATTATGCGATAAATAAGCAATTTTTATTTAAAGCCAATTGACAAATATATGCGAAGTGATTATTAATTAACTGAAAGTTTTAAGTGATAAAGTAATAAGACAAGTTAAACTTATTTTATTAAATAATATAGACATATAAGACTAATTTTCGAACAAAATATATAAAATAAGACAACAATTAGCCATTACTAAAGTAGAGAGAAACTAAATCAATGACCTTTTTTTGGTGAAACGAGCAGCGTGGAATGCGTTTGGGTTATATAAAGAGCTGCTTTAAGTTGACGCGCTTGTTTATTTCATATAACTTCAATTTGACGCCTTGCTTATTTCATATGTCAATGTCCATTATAGAAACTACTGTTGTCTTTTTGACGTTTAAATTTTATTTAATTGTTATAAATAAAAAAATTATATAAAGTAATTTTTAAATTATTTTTTTCAAGAATTAAGTATTACAAACATATTTAAATTATTTCAGAGAGAGGGTGCATATATGCTTTCTATAGACTTGAAAATTTGACAAAAGAAATTATTCCCGCGAGATTAGTTTGATGTCACATTTTATATTTACTTAGTTTCCTATGCACTTATTGACCAAATCTTGATAATCATCTCAAGGAACTGCATAATGTACATGTCATCCCCCGCCTACCCACCAACACCCAAAAAAAAAAAAAAAAAGAAGGTGAAAATAATGCATTAGACTAAATCCTTAAATTTTAGAATCTTGATGAAAAAACAGTGTCAAACTTGATGAAAAATCAGAAGAAAACAATTGATAAGTACTAGAATTATCGAAAATCAAGAAACATAACAAGAAGAAATAGAATTTATCAACAAAAAAAATGGCATTATTTCCGATCCAATTCCTCCACCAACATCAAATTCGGCATGTTCTGTCCCGACTTAAGTTCAACCGATTGGATTAGCAGATCAAATATCGGATTGAGCTTGTCTTCTCTACAACTAACTTTGGGGCTACTTATGAGCAAAAGTTTTGTGCTCCATGTCCCTTTTCCGAGTTTGTCTTGTTTCAACTTCTTCATAATATTATAATGCATTTCTTACTGTACCCTTTGAGGTTAAAGAAACTGTCCCACATAACAAGATGCAAAAGCTCCTTCCTATGTCCTCTTTCCAACTACTAGTCACTAGTTTAGGTCACATCAGTTGCCTAGACCTATCCACTTACTACTATTGCAGTTAAGTCAGAAGGCAATTGGTTGGCTCGATGACAGGACTAAAAACGGAAAAAGATCAAGAACAAATTGAATGAGGAACAAGAATTTACGAACACAAAGTCATAAGATCCTTTTTCAATTCTTTTTCATTTTTTCTATCTATCCCCACAAAAACATAACCTTTCATCCTCATCTAGAGCCTATCATTTTTTTCCATCCGATATCTCGAGTCTGCATTGAAGTCTCGACTAAATTTGAATTACATATTGCAAACTTATTCAAGGGTGGTGTATTTCATTTTTATAAAGATTGGTATTTTTTATTTTAGTACCAAAAGAGATAAAGGTTCAAGAAATAAGCAAGACATCAAATTGAAGCTATATCAAATAAACAAGCGCATCAACTTGAAGCAGTTCTTTATATAACCCAAACGCATTCCACGCTGCTCTCTTCACCAAAATGTTACTTTGTTTCTTTATAGGAATGATGCCACGAGATTATTAATCGCACTCCTCCACCATAGAAACATTTCTATTTGAGGTCGGTCTTAAAGAAATACTCCCTCTGTCTCAATTTATGTGGCACTTTTCATTTTTCGAGAGTCAAATAGTTTAAGTTTGATCGGGAATTTACGTATGGAATCTTCAATTTTTTTTAATTGAAATTTATATATCTGTAAGCTACGTAAAAAGTACTTTAAGTTATAATAATTAATAATTCAAAATATGAAAAATTTACAGTCAAAGATAGACTAGTTTGAATCTCATAATTCAAAAAGTACCACATAAAATGGGACGGGGGAGTAATATATTATTAAAAGGATAAGTGAAAAATTTGATTTAAATACAAACATATAAATATATTTACAAATAAGTACACATAATCCTTTTTCAAAAAACTTGGGTAGGTGGTGTTCCCGGGGACGCAGCAGCTTAGTTAAAAAATGAAACTAGACCTCGTAATTCCTTTTACTTTCCCACTAACTATAGGTTAGGAGATAGTACATATATATAATTAAAAATAAAAGTATCATGTCCAAATCAAATTATGAAGAAGTGGAATTTGAACAATGACTTTGCTAAAACAAAATAAAAGAAAAACTTTAACAATTGAACTTGAGTTGAAAATCTTGAATAAAAATAAGTAAAAAAAAAATGAGAAAGCGAGACATAAAAGAAGATAATAAGCATATAGCATGTAATTTCCCCACCTCCAATTTATATCAGCCCCAAATTACTTATTACAAGACTGCTCATACATATATTGGCTTCGTAAAACTAATATAACATAAAAGGCTATTCTCACACCAAAATGAACTCAAGCAACATGTCCAGAAAAATGAATGAGCATAAAGACAAGAATAGGAAAACAAGAGTTGTAAATATAAAACACAAGTTTGCTATAAGTTATGCACATAATTATATTCACATTTCAAGTAAAGAATTAAAGAACTTACAAATTAAGAAAGACGTACCTGCTTGCTTTCCACAAAATGCATAAGGCATTCGAGCTTTCAACTACTGAACTACGTATGACTAGTATACAAGTAAGACTATGAAAAATGTGTTGTTAGAATACTAACCGATCAACAGTTGCTTTGGCCAACCAAATCCAAATATAACACTAACTGTGCCTTAAGCAATGATCAAGAAAGCAGCCAAGTAAATTCCAAAAGCAATATGCAATAATACTGTTTTTAATGTGGATCTTCTTCCTCTTCTTCCTCTTCCTGTTCCTCTTCTTCTTCTTCTTCCTCTTCTTCTTTTTTTTCTTCCTCCTCCTCCTCCTCGTGTTCCTCCTCTTCCTCTTCTTCTTCATCTTCCTCTTACTCTTCTTCCTCTTCTTCGTCTTCCTCCTCCTCCTCCTCCTCCTCCTCTTCTTCTTCTTCTTCTTTAGCTAATCAGTGGACTAGATTTCATTCTATATCAATTAATATTACTTCAAAAGTGATTGTGTTCATACATTATTGTTTTGTAAGTAAGATTAATAGTTCTTTGAATCATTCATCATCATTTGGGTATACCTGCAAATTTTTTAATAATTTGCATTTTCGCTTCCACCAAATGGTTATATCTATTGCAACCGCTGACTCGTGTTGAATAAGTTAGATATTGGAACAGATGAAAAGTCTTATGTTGCAACAGAAAATTTATATATTGCAACATATTGTAACACCCTAGAAATTAGTAGGTTAAACTAGAGTTAAACGTGAGGGCTAATGTCAACGAAGAAGAGCAAGAGCCAAGGAAAATGGGCAAGGGCCAAGGCAAGGGGCCAAGGGTGCCCAAAATTGTCCAAGGAACTACCCACCATGACCATGAGGGTCTTCACGACTTGTGGTGGCCACCACGCCCCGTGTTCCACCCGTGGTGGTGAGGCGGTAGCCTCCCAAAAACTGCCCCAAAAAGGCTCTCCTTCACTAGCCACTTCACGGCCCGTAGGAAGGCACTTGGGGTTGCCTTCACCTTGTGGGGGAAATTGTAGGGTGGCCTAGCTATTGGTCAAGGGACCACGGGCATCTTCAAGAGCCTGGTGCCCTACAAGGCTCGTAAAGATGGGCATAGTCCTTGGGCACCCCACTTTAAGTGGGAGTTATTTTAGGTAATTCCTTTTTTAGTTAATATTAAGTGAGGTCGTTTTGTACAGTTCTAGTACACCTATATAAGTGTTTTTAACCCTTTAAACTCACCATTTAAGTTATTAATTCCCAAGAACCAAATAATATTCCCAAAAGTTCATCTTCTCAAAAAAAAAAAAAACATTCTCTCTCTAGAACTTCTAGGAAGAAGAAGAAGAAAGTTTGGGCTAGGGTTCAAGGAGCAAGGTTTTCTACCCAAATTCATTGGATTACATTTCTAGGGTGTGGTAGCTCTTCGTCCATGGATAGACTTCATCCATGGAGTCCCTTCAAACTTTAATTTCAAAGATAGAAATCCCCAATTTATAGGGTTTGATTCCAAAGTCATGAGTTCCTTTCAAAATCGTTTCTAATGGTTAAATTATGTATTATGAATGAATTGATGATTTCCTTTGGTTTTTATGTTGAATCCCCCAAGAACCCATGAAACCCCCATATTTCTCAACTATGATCTTCTAATGTGGGTTTGTTGATGATAGAAATATGTCTTGAAATTATGCATGTGATAATTGAACTACTTGAATTATGATTATATCCATGTATAATGTAGTAAATTCTAGATGTGTTAATTGAATGTGATCTATGTTCCTTGAATGCAAGATAGGAGAATTATGCATGATTATGAGATTTATGTAAATGATTTGTGAACACTTTGAGTGTCTATGATTATGATGTAATTATGGTGTTGTTGATAGGCTATTCTCACATACACCCTTACACATGACTGTGAATGAAATGTCTATGACCATGATAATGTTCTTGTGTTGATTGAAAGGCTATTCTCATGAACACATAATCCATGATAATGTTCTTGTGTTGATTGAAAGGCTATTCTCATGAACACATAATGAACATGATGTGAAAGGGTTTCTCACACTATGATGATTCTAAGGTTGAAAGGCTATTCTCACCTATTGAATCTACATGTAGACATGGACGATGAAAGATTATTCTCATGCATGATCTAATGAGCTTTCCTAATGAAACAAGTTATGACTTAATAAGTACTCCGTGGGATTAATTCTTAGCACCGAGTGGATAATGAATATGAGATGAAAGCTCTTCAGTTAGAAAGGCCGGGTTTCAAGAAGCAATCTCATGAGATGGAAGCTCTTCCGTCAGAAAGGTTAGGTTTCTAGTAACAATCTCATTATCCCATAAACTATGCTCCCCTGTAGGACATTTAGCTAGTGGATCCACCTAAGCTAACAAGCCATGGTTCTACCTTAGGCAAGTAGGACAAACCTTTTCAGTGTGGGTAAGACCGGATTCCATGGTGAGCTCAATGGTCTATGTCGGTTAAGGCTTATTCCCATACTAACAAGAACAAGAATATGAATTATGAACTATGGTTACTCAAGAAGCTCTTATATGAGTTTTCAAGATGATGAACATGAATGATGACCTAAAAAGGATTACTTAGCATGGGTGAAATTTATGGGGTCTTATCTACATTGCACAAGTATACTTTGAAGGTAAATATGAAGTGTTTCTTTTATGATGATTACAACTATGTTGATTATGCTTGTGACTTATACTTTTACGCTAAACATCATGATGATCCTTAAACTTGGTGAAGTGCATGCTTTTAACTAAAATGACCCTTTTAGCATGTTTTCAAATGTTTTTATGCATGGCTATCATACTTAGTGCATTCTTGTACTAACACCTACTTTTCCTACATTTTCCCCAAGTGTAGTGTCCGATTCTCAAGGTGGTCATCATTGTTGCTAAAGCTTGGATTTGGCTATTCTCGTAGCTTGGGGTGACTCCTCATGATTCGAGGACGGATGTTTCACTTGTAGTTCCATTTCTTCTATTTCCATTTATGGACTATGTTGTATGGGTTGTGCCCCTCTTCTATATTCGGACTATTGTAATAGATGGTTATGTTGAGACTTCAAGTCTAGAATTCTATTCTTGCTTTAAATGAATATTTAGAATTGGAATTGAAAGTTGTTTTTACTTTTATTGTTCTATTACTTATGTTATGATATGCTAAGTGGCTTGTATGGAGTCCTTCGGGGTTCTATACGTCATGTTACATCTAGGGGGTACCCCTAGGTCGTGACAAACTTAGTAATCTAAGCACAAGGTTTAGAATGATTCTATGATTATGTTTCATAAGCCACGTCTAGTAGAGTCTTGTTCATACGTGTGAAGTATGCCACATTTATGAATGAGAACTTATATGGTGCTTAGGAAATTCCACTTCTTTCATTACTCTTAAGTCGTGCGATAGAGTTTAACTCTATTAGGTCTTTTTTCTAATCCTTGCCCTATGGTCTATAGGATATGAATACTAGAAGGGCATTGGCAAGAAGAGTTAAGGAAGACAATGTGAATGAAGGAGCTCCTCCTCAAGCTCCTCAAGCTCCGATTGATCCTTCGACTATGTTGAATGTGGAGGTTAGGTTGGCTTTTCAAATGTTGGCCCAAGCTTTGACGGTTCAAGCTCAAGCTGTGATGGCTCAAGCCAATAGAGAGTTAATTGCTCCCGTGAACCCTAATGTCAATTTCGAGGCTTCAAGAGTGAGGGAATTTGCTAGGATGAACCCTCCGAAATATCATGGCTCCAATGTGGAAGAGGATCCTCAAGAATTTGTGGATGAGTTTTATAAAGTAATTGATGTCATGGGAGTGTCTTCGATAGAGAAAGTTGAGTTAGCCGCTTACCAATTGAAAGGTGTTGGTGAAGTATGGTATAATCACTAGAAGAATGGTAGGCTGGTTGGAGCGGGTCCCATTTAGTGGGAAATGTTTAAGTTGGATTTTCTTGATAGGTGTTTTCCCCAAGAGTTGGACGAAGATAAGGTCGAAGATTTCATTAACCTTCGCCAAGGAAGCATGAGTGTGAAGGAGTACTCCCTAAAGTTTACTCAATTGTCCAAGTATACTCCATCTATGGTGGTGGAACTGAGGGATAGGATGAGTAGGTTTTTGATGGGTGTGTCCGACATGGTAGTGAAGGAATGTCGTACAGCAATGCTCCATCAAGATATGGATATTTCATGTCTCATGGTGTATGCCTAACAAATAGAGGATGAGAAACTTAAATAAAAGCATAGAGAGGTGAAAAAGGCTAGGACTAGTGATGGGAACTTCTCCAATGCTAGGTTGGATGGAGATGGCCGACCAAGGTTTAGAAAAATTTTTTCCAACCAAGGTTCATCTAGTGCTCCTCCTAGGGTCAACAAGGATAGGGTGTCTAACCATAAACCTCAAGGAGGCAATGGTAGTGGATCTTCTATGGCTAGGCCTACTTGTGCTAAATATGGTAAGAAACATGATGGTAAGTTCCTAGCCGACACATATGTTTGTGGTCATCAATTGAGGAATTTCCCAACACTTACGGCTAAGGGAAAAAGATAACAAGAAAGCTCCTCCTAGTGGTTCAAACTCCAATGCTCCAAAGCAAAACCACTTCAATGCTCTCCAAAACTGAGGTGATCAAGAGAGTTCCCCGAACGTGGTGACCGGTATGTTAAAAGTTTTCTATATAGATGTGTATGCTTTATTAGATCCCGGTGCTACTTTATCTTTTGTGATGCCATATATGGCAATGAGATTTGATGTGCTTCCCAAAGTGTTGTTAGAACCTTTTTCTGTCTCTACTCCTGTTGATGATTCTGTGGTGGCCAAGAGGGTGCATAGAAGATGCCCCGTTTCCCTATCCCATAGAGTTACTCTTGTAGATTTGGTAGAGCTAGACATGTTTGATTTCTATGTCATACTTGGTATGGATTGGTTGCACTTTTGCTATACGTCGATTAATTGTAGAACTTGGGTAATTAATTTTCAGTTCCCAAATGAGCCCGTTCTTGAGTGGAAAGGGGAAAACTCTATACCTAAGGGTTAGTTTGTCTCATGTTTGAAGTCTAGAAAGATGATCTCCAAGGGTTATATTTACCATATTGTTAGGGTGAGGGATGTAGATTTCGAGATCCCTACTCTTGAGTTGGTCCTAGTTGTAAATGAATTTTCAAAAGTTTTCCCAAATTATCTACTAGGTATTCCTCCTGAACAAGAGATAGATTTTTGCATTGACCTTATTCCAGATATGCAACCTATCTAAATTCCTCTGTATAGAATGACTCTGGCCAAGTTATAAGAGTTGAAGGAGAAATTAAAGGACTTGTTATATAAGGGCTTTATTCGTCAAAGTATTTCACCATGGGGTACTCCGGTGTTGTTTGTTAGAAAGAAAGATGGGTATTTCTGTATGTGCATTGATTATCATCAATTGAACAAAGTGACCATTAAGAACAAGTATCCCCTTCCAAGGATATATGACTTATTTGATCAATTGCAAGGGGATATTTATTTCTCTAAGATCGATCTTCGTTCGGGTTATCACCAATTAAGGGTGAGAGAGAGAGAGAGACGTTACAAAGATGGCTTTTAGAACCCGATATGGTCACTATGAGTTCTTGGTTATGTCGTTTGGGTTGACTAATGCTCCGGCGCCGTTCATGGATTTTATGAATATGTTGTTTAGACAGTACCTTGATATGTTCGTAATTGTGTTCATTGATGACATTTTGATATTTTCAAGGATTGAGAATGAGCATGTGGACCATTTGAGGATTGTGTTGCAAGTTCTTAAGGACAATCAACTTTTCGCAAAGTTTAGCGAGTATGAATTTTTTTTAAGGTCCATGGCTTTCCTAGGTTATATTGTATCAAGTAGGGGTATTGAGGTTGATCCTAAGAAGAAGGATGTGGTCAAGAGTTCGCCAAGACCTCTAACTCCTTCAGACATTAGAAACTTTTTGTGTTTGACCCGTTATTATAGAAGGTAGGTTGAGGGTTTTTCCTCTATTGCCTCTCAAATGATGGCTTTGACTCAAATGAAGGATAAGTTTATTTGGTAGAGGCTTGTGAGAAAAGTTCTCAAGAATGGAAGGATAGACTTACTTTCGTTCCGGTGTTGACATTACCAGATGGTACAGATGGCTTTGTAGTGTATTGTGATGCCTCTAGATTTGGGTTGGGATGTGTGCTTAGGCAAAATAGTAAAGTGATTGCCTATGCCTCAAGGCAAATTAATGTCCATGAGAAGAATTATTCTACCCATGACCTTGAGTTAGCAGTGATTGTTTTTGCCTTCAATATTTGGAGGCATTACCTATATGGGGTCCATGTTGATATGTTTACGGATCACAGGAGCTTACAATATGTGTTTAGTCAAAAGGACCTAAATCTTCGCCAAAGAAGGTGGCTTGAATTATTGAAAGATTATGACATGAGTGTCCTTTATAATCCCGACAAGGCCAATGTGGTAGCAGATGTTCTTAGTAGATTGTCTATGGGAAGTGTTGCTCATATAGATTATGATAAGAAAGAATTGGTTCAGGATGTTCATAGGTTGGCTCGGTTAGGTGTTCAATTAGTGGATTCCACCAAGGGTGGTGTCATGGTTCATAATGGTTCCAAATCATCCTTTGTGATGGATGTGAAGTCTAAGCAAGGCCTTCATCCTATTTTGGTTGAATTGAAAGAGGCGGTACTTAAGAAATCCGTTGAGGCTTTCTCCCAAGGAGGAGATGGTATACTTAGATACCAAGGCCGTTTATGTGTTCCTGATGTTGATGACTTGAGAGAGCTAATCTTGTTGGAAGCTTATAGTTCTCAGTATTTTATTCACCTAGGAGCCACCAAGATGTACCGTGACATACGGGAAGTCTATTTGTCGAATGGGATAAAGAAATATATCGTAGAGTTTGTGGCTAAGTGTCCTAATTTCCAACAAGTTAAGGTCGAGCATCAAAGACCGGGAGACTTATCCCAAGATATAGGTATTCCCACTTGGAAGTGGGAGGAGATAATATGGACTTTATAGTGGGTTTGCCCCGTACCCAGAGACAACATTATTCTTTTTGGGTTATTGTAGATCGGATAACAAAATCGACTCACTTTATTCCTGTCAAGGTTTCCTATTCGGAGGAGGTATTATGCCAAATTGTACATAAAAGAGATGGTGAAGTTGCACGGAGTGCCCTTATCCATTATTTTTGATTGTGGGCCTCAGTTTACTTCTCCCTTATGCAGATCCTTTGAAAAGGGCTTAGGCACCAAGGGTATGCTTAGTTCGTCTTTTCATCCTCAAACCGATGGGCAAGCGGAGCGCACCATCCAAACTTTGGAAGATATGTTAAGGGCTTGTGTGATTGACTTTAAGGGTAATTGGGATGACCATTTGCCATTGGTAGAGTGTGCCTACAATAATAGCTACCACTCAAGTATTGGTATGGCTCCATTTGAGGCTTTGTATGGTAGGAGGTGTAGATCTCCTATAGGTTGGTTTGAGGTGGGAGAAATGGCTTTGATGGGTCTCGAGTTGGTTTTAGAGGCCATTGAGAAAGTCCGGCTCATTAGAGAAAGGTTGAGAACGACTCAAAGTCGGTAAAAGTATTATACCGATGTGTGGAGAAAACATATAGAATTTGAGGTTAATGATTGGGTCTATTTGAAAATTTCACCCATGAAAGGTGTGATGAGATTTGGCAAGAAGGGGAAACTTAATCCCCAGTATGTAGGCCCATACCAAATTTTGAGGCGTATTGATAAAGTTTCCTATGAGTTAGACTTGCCAAGTGAGTTGGCTTCGGTGCATTCGATATTTCATGTTTCCATGCTCAAGAAGTGTGTTGGAGGTCTGACATCCATTATCCCCTTAGAAGGGTTGGGGGTTGATTAGAGTCTTTCATATGAGGAAGTCCCGGTAAAGATTCTAGACCGGCAAGTTAAGAGGTTGAGAAACAAGGAAATAGCTTCTGTAAAGGTTTTGTGGAGGAATCATCTAGTTGAGGGTGCTACATGGGAGGCCAAGGATGATATAAAGTTCCTCTATCCTCATCTTTTTCCTTTTACTCCTATTCTAGCTTGAGGTAAGTAGTCCCTCTTGAGTTTTCCTTGTTTTTGGAGTCATGTGTGTTATGTGTGTTTTCCATGATTTTCCTATGATATGCATGTTTTTGAGAATATTATGTATCAGTAAGAAAATGAGTTTTTATGATTTATGTTCCTCATATTGTTGTGCATTGAGTAAAACTTGCATACATGCTTCATGAGATGATTTGTTGAACATGCTATGATTATGCTTTTCTAGAGTAAATTGCATAAAGGCTCCATGAGATTGTGTTGAACATGTTTTTAGTTTGGAGAATGTAGTTCCTCCTATGAATATGAGAAATGTTGAATTTTCATGCATAATGGGTTGCTAGATGTAGTTCCTACTTCCTTGTGTTGCATTGATTATGTTTGAGAAGGAGTTGAAGTTTCCACCTTTGAATTGTGCATTATTTTGATGTCGCATGCATGATGGGCTGCTAGTCTTGAGTCATTCCTTCCATAAGGTGTCTAGATCAACATTCGAGGATGAATTTTCCCAAGGGGGAGATATTGTAACACCTTAGAAATTTGTAGGTTAAACTAGAGCTAAACATGAGGGCTAACGTCAAGGAAGAAGGACAAGAGCAAAGGAAAATGGGCAAGGGCCAAGGCAAGGGGCCAAGGCTGCCCAAAATTGGCCCAGGCACTGCCCACCATGGCCAAGAGGGTCTTCACGACCCGTGGTGGCCACCATGCCCCGTGGTACCACCCGCAGTGGTGAGGTACTAGCCTCCCTAAGGCTACCCCAAGAAGGCTCCCCTTCACGAGCCACTTCACGGCTCGTGGTGAAGACCATTACCCGTGGGAAGTCTCGTGGGGTTGCCTTCTCCTTGTGTGGGAAATGCTAGGGTGACCTAGCTACTGGTCAAGGGTCCACAGGCACCTTCAAGGGCCGTGGTGCCCTTGACGGCTCGTGAAGATGGGCGTAGTCCCTGGGCACCCCACTTTAAGTGGGGGTTATTTTAGGTAATTCCTTTTTTAGTTAGTATTAAGTGAGGTCATTTTGTATAGTTCTAGTACACCTATATAAGTGTTTTTAACCCTTTAAACTCACCATTTAAGTCATTAATTCCCAAGACCCAAATTAAATTCCCAAATGTTCATCTTTTCCAAAAAAAATTTTCTCTCTAGAACTTCAAGGAAGAAGAAGAAGGAAGTTGGGGATAGGGTTGAAGGAGAAAGGTTTTCTACTCAATTTCATTGGATTACATTACTAATGTATGGTAGCTCTTCATCCATGGATAGACTTCATCCATGTAGTCCCTTCAAACTTCAATTTCAAAGATAGAAATCCCCAATTTCTAGGGTTCAATTCCAAAGTCACTCATTCCTTTCAAAATCATTTCTAGTAGTTGAATTATCATGTATTATGAATGAATTGATGATATCGTATGGGTTTTATGTTGAATCCCCGAAGAACCCATGAAATCCACATATTTCTCAATTATGATCTTGTGATGTGGGGTTCTTGATGATAGAAGTATGTCATGAAATTATGCATGTAATAATTGAAGTACTTGAATTATGATTATATCCATGTCTAATGTAGTTAATTCTAGATGTGTTGATTGAATGTGATTTATGATCCTTGAATGAAAGATATGAGAATTATGCATGATTATGAGATTTATGTAAATGCTTTGTGAACACTTTGAGAGTGAAGTGTCTATGATTATGATGTAATTATGGTGTTGTTGAAAGACTATTCTCACATACACCCTTACACATGACTATGAATGAAATGTCCATGACCATTACAATGTTGATTTGTTGATTGAAAGGCTATTCTCATGAACACATAATGAACATGATGTGAAAGGTTTTCTCACAATATGATGATTCTAAGGTTGAAAGGCTATTCTCACCTATTGAATCTACATATAGACATGGACGGTGAAAGGTTATTCTCACTCATGATCTAATGAACTATCCTTATGAAAGAAGTTATGAATTAATAAGTACTCTATGAGATTAATGCTTAGCACTGAGTGGATATTGAATATGATATGGAAGCTCTTCCGTCAAAAAGGCCGGGTTTCTAGAAGCAATCACATGAGTTGGAAGCTCTTCTGTCAGAAAGGCCAGGTTTCTAGTAACAATCTTCTTATCCCATAAACTACGCGCCCCCGTAGGACATTTATCTAGTGGATCCACCTAAGCTAACAAACCATGGTTCTACCTTAGGCAAGTAGGAAAACCCTTTTCGGTGTGGGTAACAACTGATTCAATGGTAAGCTTACATGGTATATGTCGGTTAAGACTTATTCCCACACTAGCAAGAACAATAATATGAATTATGAACTATGGTTACTCAAGAAGCTCTTATATGAGTTTTCAAGATGATGAACATGAATGATGACCTAAAAAGCATTACTTAGCATGGGTTAGATTTATGGGGTCTTATCTATGCATTGCACAAGTATACTTTGAGGGTAAATATGAAGTGTTTCTTTTATAATGATTACGACTATGTTGATTATGCTTGTGACTTATACTTTTATGCTAAACTTCATGATGATCCTTAAACTTGGCAAAGTGCATGCTTTTAATTAAAATTCCTTTTAGCATGTTTTCAAATGTTTTTATGCATGGCTATCATAATTAGTGCATTCTTGTACTTACACCTAATTTTCCTACATTTTTCCCAAGTGTAGGGTCCGATTCTCAAGGTGGTCATCATTGTGGCTAAAGCTTGGATTTGAATATTCTCCTAGCTTGTGGTGAGTCCTCATGATTAGAGGACGGATGTTTCACTTGTAGTTTCATTTCTTCTATTTCCATTTATGGACTATGTTTTATGGGTTGTGCCCCTCTTCTATATTTGGACTATTGTAATAGATGGCTATGTTGAGACTTAGAGTCTAGACTTCTGTTTTTGCTTCGGATGAAAATTTAGTCTTGGAATTGAAAGTTGTTTTTACTCTTCTATTATTAATGTATGTGTGTATATAAATCAATTTTCGCCTCTCTTTACATTTTTTTTCTATACATTTGATTTTATTTATCAGTTCTAGGGTCCTTAATCAAGTCGGTAATGAACTTTTTGTATATCAAAAGGTAACATTGGTTGAATTTCCTAATTTTAAATAGCGGGTGAACCGTCAATTAGTAGTTCATAATTCTTTTTCTTTCCTGGATATTTACAGCGCATCAGGGAATTTAGAAGCCTTATACAGAAGAAGTGGTAATTTTTAATTTTTTTCCGTATGTATTCACGTTTTTATCAATGTATTCTACCTTTTAAATGTGTTTATTTCTTATGTAGTTTGAGTTTTTCACCAATAATGATTCAAATGCATTGGGAATGATTAGTGAAGCAGCAGATGGAGGCCACATTGGTTCATCCTATGTGCTTTTCATAATTTCAATCTTCAAGGGTGGTGAATCCATGAGAGAAGGCTTAGTGGTCAGTGCCAACATGAAACAAATGGAGCCACAAAAAATCAGGACATGTAGACAAAAGTTACGACAAGTTGTAGGTAGAATGTTGGTGCCCGAACCTCAGGTGTTGGGAGAGAGACTCATTTAATGCACTGTTCATCAACATGAGCAAAGCCTTTACAAGAATGGTTTTCCCAAGGAAAGTGACGATGAAGATGATATTTGTTGTGATTTATAACTAGATTATGTAGTTAAATTCTTGCCTCAGACACCTATTGTTGGACAATGAACCTATTCCATCAGTTATGTCTGTTATTTTGTAGTTGAATTTTATAGAACTAACATATTAATCTATGTACATCTATATCCCTATATCTTGTTATTTTTTCCTATTCAATAAGTTCTATTATTTTTCCCTATTTTATAGTTGTTTGTCATTTGTCGCAACATATGTATATTTTGCTGGCATCTATGGCAACACATGTATATTATGTTGCAACATATGCACATTCTATAGGATAATCTTGTCAATTTTGTGTTGCAAATGCAACAGATTTGTCATATATTGCAACATATGGATAACCTCATATGTGGTTTTTAATATTATTAATCCAATTAAATTTTGACCTAATACAACATGTAGCACTAATATATAGTCCTATAACAAGTCTAAGTACAAAATTTTGGTCTAATACAACAACCTTCATCAATTCTATCAATTATTTTTACAAATATCATTATACCACTAGTTCATCGTACAATGACTAAGTAATTCCATATGATAATTATATAGCACAAATAGGAAATCGTTGTTCAAAGTGTTCTAACATTTTTATTGCTTAATTATGGTCCAATTTGATAAAATATGGTCTAATTTAACATTTTTAATTATTAAATTACTTAATTTATCGATTAACAGATCCATCAAATTGGTATGTGTGGCAACATATGTACATTCTATTGGATAATCTTTTAAATTGTGTTGAAATTGCATCTTATTTGTCATATGTTGCAACATATGGATAACCTCACATGTGGTTTTTGGTATTAATTCAATTAAATTGTGACCTAATACAACATGTAGCATTAATATATAGTCATATAAAATGTCTAAGTACAAAATTATGGTCTAATACAACAACCTTCATCAATTTTATCAATTATTTTTACCAATATTAGTATACCACTAGTTCATCATACAATGACTATGTAATTTCATATGATAGTTATATAGCACCATAGGAAATCGTCAAACATAGTGATACAACATTTTTTTATTGCTTAATTATAGTCCACTTTAATAAAATATTGTCCAATGAACATTTTTAATTATTAAATTGTTTAATTTATCGATTAACACATCCATCAAATTGGTATCTGTGGCAACATATGTACATTCTATTGGATAATATAATAAATTTTATGTTGAAATTGCAACAAATTTTTCATATGTTGAAACATATGATAAGCTCAGACGTGATTTTTGGTATTAATTCAATTAAATTATGATATAATATAACATGTAACACCAATATATAGTCCTATAACATGTCTAAGTACAAAATTATGGTCTAATTCAACAACCTTTATCAATTTTTATCACAAGTATTATTATACTACTAGTTCATCATACAATGTGTAACGACCCAAACAGTCGTTAATTAGGAAAGCAAAAATGGCGGGAAAACTGGGCTCATTATCCCACCAGAGTGGGCCAGATGCCTCTAGGGCGGTGGCGCTCTAGCGAGATAGTGCGAGCCAGACCAGGATGGACGGGACAAAATTTAAGTAACGCGAAGTGTTATTTTCTCCTTTTTCCAAAAACACCAAAAAGAGGAAAGGCTGCTTTAGGCTCGGGAAATAAAGAGAAAGATATTTATAGAGTAAAGATGTTGCTAGCTTGCAGATTTTTGGTCAAATCCACTGTCTCATTGTTCGAAAGCCAGGATTGGAGCTACAACCCCTCTACAACTGGTTAGCACTCAAGTAGGCTAGGTTTATTAATTGAATAGTTCTAAATCCTCGATTCACTGTGTAGTATATTGGTAATTGATGATGGAATTCATGCGTAGGCTTTCATGCATCGAAAAAGGGATGATTGTACTTGTATTCCTATGTGTAACATCAGACGTATGCCGTTGGAAGAAGCCTCATCTTATGAACTAGGGTTAGGTGATAGTTGATTTCATGGTTGTGTGATATAAACCTATTAATGGCTTCATTATGTGCATTCATGTATGGGATTAGACATTAATAAATCAAACCTAAGGAAAAGACTAAAGATGTACAATTACATGCCATGAACCTAATACGGAGTATGTTCATTATGGGTGTGATTGTGATTATGATTGTGATAACTGGATCGGGTGTCACGTATCGACACACATACATACATTGGATCGAGTGGTACGTACTAACATATACATACATGGGATTGAGTGTCACGTATCAACACATATACACACATTGGATCAGGTGTCACGTACGGAAACACATATATGCATTAGATCAGATGTCACGTACCAACACACATGCATGCATTGGATTAGGTGTTACATACGGACACAGATATGTGCATTGAATCGGGTGTCACGTTCCAATACACTAATAGTTTGGGTGTGGGTTCCATGAGCGGACCACTTGTGATTGATATTTCTGTATCTACTTCTTGTTGATAATGTGGAACTGTATGTTGCTTTTGAAATGATACTGAATTATATAGTCTATATACGTGGGTTACTCTGCCATAAGGTTATTAGATATATATATATATATATATTGTTAATTAATGAAATATGAAGGGTTAGGCCCAAATCGAAGTGTGGTATGTAAGTAGAGACCAAGGGTCCAGGTATTACTGTGTGCTACTTTAGAGAAGTGATATGTGTTCTTAAAAGTTGAGAATCGGGGTGGTGTTATGTCGTAAATGTTAAGATCTCGTTCCTACCTTGGAAGGGGATTGTATTGAAACGGTTAACAAGCCTTGATATAATGTACTATGGAGTCAAGGGTTGAGTGGTGATGTGGGAGAAGTAAGAGCATGTCGTGAGTGGTTGGCCGTGTTGGTAGTGGTTATATACGGAAACTCCTTTAAGAAATAGAATGGTTAAGTTATGATGAAGAATGGAATGAGTAAGGGGTTAAAGTCCAGTATACTATTTTATGTTTAAAGTATCTGGCAATGGTAAGGTGGAGGAATGACAGTCTTATTGCATGTTTCCTGCTAGTCGATTTCTTATATTATGTGGTGGGTATCGGGTTGACCAATGATGCCTACCAATACGTGTGGTTTTGTAGTGATATTACTCTTGTTATGCCTTTTTGGCATAGTCAGGATGCTGGGTCGGTGATGTCTCATAGGTGAAGACAAATATAATCTCCAACAGCTTCTATGTTTCCTTTCATGTGGTTGGAAGTGTGTCTTTTATTAATGCGTTCATATCTTGTAATCTTAGAAGCTCTTGTACCTGTTTAGACTAGATCCCTGCGGAAGTTAATTACTTTACAAGTTAACGTGAGTCATTTTGAAACTCTTTATTATTGAAATCTACATAATTTTCTTTCTATTTTCAGTTTTCTTAATCTTCCGCATATCTTAAGCTTTTTGGGAATCGAGGGTTCTCCTACATAGGTGTTAAAGTAGGTGCCCACATAGCCCGGTGGGTTGGGTCGTGACAAATTGGTATCAGAGCCTAGGTTACTAGTTTCCCAGTACAATAGCAAATGTGGACTAGAATCATGTGGATTGGTGTGTTGACATCCACATCTAATCTTCAGGAAGCTATAAAGCATTCTAGAGGAAGTGACTCTCTTATCTCCTTTTGTGTGAGTGGTCGCTTCTGGTATGAGATGAGTCCAATTGGTATGATTCCAATTGGTATCTCAACAAAGTAAACTGGAAGTCGTGGTCACGGCTGGAGGGACACAAGCAAGATAAATTGGAACTGAGAAAGTTCCAATTGGTATATAGCTTTGGAGGCTTCATAAATGCATGAATGATCAGTAATGGTCATCTATGGAATGAACTAATTAATAATTTGGACTTGTTTGGGAGTTGGCTTGAAAATATCAATGCATGCTTGTTAGCGTTTGAATTAACTATTGATATGAAAGGTATATTTGCTTGAATGCTATGATATAATTATGTGCATAGTATTGTTTGTCTGGACTTCAATGTGTGCTAAATGGTAGCCTAAAGGTTTGAATTTGTACGAGTAGTAATTACTTGAGTTTCGTGAACTTGTTGTCGGAAAGATAGTCATACTTGGGTTAGGTGCAATGGTCCAACTAAACTACGATGTTATTTGTAAAATGAAATCTGGACATGTGTTTCGACCGACTATAACCATGTGAGTGTATGGACATATCCGGGAGATGTGCGTGTTGTGGTGTTTAGTTAATGGAAATGAATTTTGGAGTGTGTACCGTTGGGTTGACTCGAGGTAGACAATGAATATCCTAGCTAAGAGTATTATCATGGATGCTTAGTTATAGCCTGGGAATTAATGGGAAATTCTAGAAACAGGCAAAATTTTAGGAAATTGTTGACCTTGTTGACCTGGGCGAGGCCACCAGAGAGGGATTTCTCCCACTAGAGCTAGACAGGGCGAGATAGAATCTCAGCCCTGTCTCTCCTGTTTTCCTTAGTCACACATATAGACCCCGAATCGTACGTGGGCTAATCCGTGAAATTCAATTAGTACTCAGAACAGAACATAATTTACAACCCATAGCAATTAATTATTAGCTGTGAAAAACAACAAAAACTAGCATCCATGTGCTTACAAAATATAACTAAAAAGTAAAATGAGAGAATATAGTATTGTTCATTACATGCCCAAGAGGGGCGAAACCAAATCAGACTTTCTAGGAATTGGAAATAGCGTTGTCCGAGTCTAGGTCCTCCGGGGGTATCAGGCCTGACTCCATCTTGTTCAACCAAGGAAAATCCCGATAGTCTCCTGGCTCAAGTTGGGAGTCTTCCTCAAGGGCAAACACAAGAGAAGATGGCATTCATGGTCTTCCATATTTATGATATTAGACAATCCCTCTCTATACCCTTCTTTCTCTCATGTTGCAACTTGCGGTGGAGCATCTCGACCTCAAGAGTAGTGGCAGGTGGAACTGAAGTGGTGCTAGCATAGGAACTCCCTAATCTCCTCCAGACTGCCGCCAGGTCCTCCTCCACCCGAGCACCTGATAGTTGGGGCTGGGGCTGGGACTGGGTAGGGAGAGTGCTGTCGCCCTTACCATATTTCCCTCCTTCATCATCCACCTCAGCAGACGCTTGACTGCTACTGGCAGTGTCTGTCTTCCTCCTCTTACTACAGGAGGTGGAAACCTGCCTAATCAAAAGAGGGTGAAAAGGGGGATCCATAAGAAGTACTTTGTCGGTGTCCAAGAGTGGCACCCCCACCTGCTTGAGCATCGTGGTCACCAGTCTATATAGGAAGGCCTTCTTGTTTCCCTGGTAGACAATCTTCCATTTGAATATGATCTGCCTGATCCCCTGTATAGCACAAGCCATCACCAAAGCATGAGGAAATGTCACGTCGGTACAGTTGCCCGATGGGCGGATCCTCGTAGAGACCAAATGCAGCCACCTCTTACCATCCAGTGACCAGAGAGTTCTAGTGATGCCCTTAGTAGTAGCCTAGTAAACCTGGTCCCGATGCGCAGTCTCCACCGGTGTATACTTTAACAAGCCCAATTCAATCTTTCTCAACTGGCATCGAACTCCGTGTTGGAGACCTCTGGCACCTCGAGCACCTCATTTATGAATTGAGTGTTCAGGGGGATGTCAAACTCCCAGATACAGATGGTAGGATAAGGGTTGTCCCAGCGAATAGTAGGGAGGATAGCATAGAACTCCCTCACCCAGTTGGAGCATGCAACAGGGGGAGCCTCTGTCAGTAGGGCCAGCCAAACTCCATCAGACGGGCATAAAAGATGGACGCTCTCTCCTCTAGACCCAGCAAGTGAAAACCCCTCTCATAGCAGAACTTGTTGTTCTGGTGATCATGGTGTCTCTCCCGACTCGTAGCATCGGGAAACCAGATGAAATGTTGATTTTCCTTATTAAATATAGCCATAGTAAAGAAGCCTGCAAAATTTAGGAAATGATCACATTAGAATTCCATGGGATTAGACAATATTGGCTAAGAAAAAGAAAAATTTCTAATTGGAGTGGCAAGGAGCCACTTCCCCATTGAATCTCGCCATAGCGGCAAAAATCCCACCATAATGGGATGAAGTAGATTAGACAATATTGCCTAAGAAAAGAAAAGTTTCTAATTGGAGTGGCAAGGGGCCACTACCCCACTAAATCCTGCCACAATGGCCTAAATCCCGCCACAGCGAGATGAAGGTTGCTGGTGAACTCTAGGCGCTATCATGGAGCCCCATCACCCCTAAAGCCTCATTTTGCATAGAATTTCAGTAGATCAGAGTCTATAAAGTACCCTAGTACCTAAATACGTTATTATTTTAGAAAAATAACCCCTAAATGGTGTCCGAATCTGAGTTTTACACCAAGAAAACCTTTCAACTTCCCACACCCATTTTAGAATCATTTCGACCATATTTTCATGAAATCCTTACTCTTAGAACGTTGTGGAGACGTTGTTAATGTAAGGGAAGTGTCCATGCTTTATTTTTCTAACAAATCAAGCAACCTATGTTCAAATTTTTTTAATAACTACCCCAAGGCCCTTCTAATCAATTGTTTAGCATCATACAATCGTAGTTAAGTAAGTATTGAAGTAAATAGCATAAGGAACAAGAACATTACCTTGAATTCGACATTCAGAGCAAAGTGATCGAGAGAGTTTTGGGAGTTTTTGAGGGAGAAAAGGAGGAAATGGGGATACCATTCCCCTTCCCCCCACCCCCTTATATTGTTTTCGATCTCTCACTACGGCCAGAGAGTCTCGACAGACTGTCCCCACCTCATCGGGAAGCCTGCCACTCTATCGGGGTCAGGCTATATAGTTGGACGCGTTGTTTTCTTTGTGTGTTGCCTCATTTCCCTAACCGGTCCTTTGATCATAGAACCTTTGTTTCTCAAAAATTTAAAAAACTACAATCCTTTGTGGTTTCATAATGGGTTGATTCGTTAGTTTAGAAGTACTCCAAATATGGCATATGTTTATCCCTTCGCTAGTCGTTTGGGGACGAACGAGGGATAAATTGGTATCTATTGTAAAGAACCAAAATTTCGTTAATTAGGAAAGGAAATATGGTGGGGAAAATTAGGCTTTTTATCCCGCCAGAGAGGGCCAGATGCTGCTAAGACGGCGGCGCTCTAGTGGAATATGCGCGCCAGAGCGGGATGGACGGGACAAAATTTAAATAATGCGTAGTATTATTTTCTCCTTTTTCAAAAAACACCTAAAAGAGTCAAGGATCACCCTGGAAACCCTTAAAAGGTTGCTCTAGTCTCGGGAAGGAAGGAGAAAGAGATTTCTGGTGTAAGGATGTTGCTAGCTTGTAGATTTTCGATCAAATCCACCATCTCGTCGTTCGGAAGTCAAGATTGGAGCTACAACCCCTCTACAGCTTCTTGGCGTCCAGGTAGGCTAGGTTTATTAACTGAGTGGTTATAAATCCTTGATTCACTGAGTAGCATATTGGTAATTGATGGTAGAATTCATGCGTAGGCTTTCGTGCACCAAAAAAGGGATGATTGTACATGTATTCCTATGTGTTACCTTAGACGTATTCCGTAGTAAGAAGCTTCATCCTGTGAACTAGAGTTAGGTGATGGTTTGATTTCCTGTTTATGTGATATAAACTTGTTAATTGCTTCGCTATATGCATTCATGTACGGGATTAGAGATTTATAAATTAAACCTAAGGAAAAGACTAAATATGTATAATTACATGCCATGAACCTAATACTTGATTGTATGATTATGAGTATGTTCATTATGGGTGTGATTGTGATTGTGATGACTAAATCGGGTGTCACATACCGACACACATACATACATTAGATCGAGTGTCACATACCGACACATATACATATATGGGATTGGGTGTCACGTACCGACACATATAAACACATTAGATTGTGTGTCAGTATTATGTACCGACATATATACACACATTGGATCGAGTGTCACGTACTGACACACACATGCATTGGATCAAATGTCACGTACTGACACACATACATATATTGGATCAGGTGTCACGTACCGACACATACACGTGCATTGGATCGGGTGTCACATTCCGACACACTAACAGTTTGGGTGTGGGTTCCATGAGAGGACCACTTGTGATTGATATCTATTTATCTTCTTATTGTTGATAATGTGGAAGTGTATGCTGCTCTTGAAACGATATTGAATTATATAGTCTGTATACATTGGTTATTGTGTCGTAAGGTAATTTCGTATATATATAGTGAATAAATGAACTGTGAAGGGTCAAGGCCAAATCCAAATGTGGTATGTAAGTGGAGACCGAAGTTCCAGTTATTAGGTATTGCTGTGTTCTACTTTAGAGAGGTGATCTGTGTTCTTAAAAGTTGAGAAGTGGGGGTGGTGTTATGTCATAAATATTAAGTAGCTAGGTCCTACCTTTGAAGGGGATTGTATTGAAACAGTTAGCATGCCTTGATAGAATGCACTATGGAATCAATTGTTGAGTGGCGATGTGGGAGAAGTAAGAGCATGTCATGAGTAGTTGGCTGTGTTAGTAGTGGTTATATCTGGAAACTCCTCTAAGGGATAAATGGTTAAGCTATGATCAAGAATGGAATGAGTAAGGGGTTAGAGTCCAGTGTACTATTGTATGTTTAAAGTATTTGGGAATGGTAAGGTGGAGGAATGACGGTTTTATTGCATGTTTACTGCTAGTCGATTTATTATATTATAATGTGGGTATCGGGTTGACCGATGATGCCTACCCGTACGTGTGGTTTTTTACTGATACTACTCTTACTATGTCTTTTTGGCATAGTCTGGATGCAGGGTCGGTGATGTCTCATAGGTGAAGATGAAGATAATCTCCAACGGCTTCTATGTTTCCTTCCATGTGGTGGGAGCTGTGTCTTTTATTATTGCGTTCATATCTTGTAATCTTTGAAGCTCTTGTACCTATTTAGACTACATCCCTGGGGAAGTTAATTACTTTACACGTTAACTTGAGTCGTTTTCAAACTCTTTATTATTAAAATCTACATGAATTTCTTTCTATTTTTAGTTTTCTTAATCTTTCGCATGTCTTAAGCTTTTTGGGAATCTAGGGTTCTCCTACTTAGGTGTTAGAGTAGGTGCCCGCACGGCCCGATGGGTTGGGTCGTGTAACATTCCAAAAATTAGTAGACCAAACTAGAGTCTAACATAAAACTAGTAGGCTAAACTAGAGCTAAACGAGAGGGTAAGAGTCAAGGAAGTGGGAAAGGGCCAAGGGAGAGGACCAAAATAGTAAAATCTCCCCTAGACACTGCCCTAGTGACAACGACCACCACCACAACTCATGGAGGGGACCACGGATCGTAGTGTGGTCTGTGGTAGCCTAGGCAGTGAGCTCCCCAAAAAAGCCCAAAACAAGCTCGTGGAGAAGAGTTAGAGGTGTGAGGGTGGCAAGCAAGTGTCTTAGCCACTGCCTCAAGGTCCACGAGAGGGACCACGGCTCATGGTCTTGACCATGGCTCGTGGAGCCCTTCATGGAGTTGCCTTGGGCATGTGAGCTAAAGGCCCAAGCTGTAACATCTCGCTAAATTGAAAGAACTAGAAAGAGTCAGAATTGGAAATAGTCATTTTTGGAGAGTATAAAGAAAATCTGGAAATTGTTAAGTGTGTTAAACTTGAGTTTTTGGACCACATCAAATGACCATAACTCCTAGATCAGGATGAGTTAGGTGTGTTTCCAGATACCGTAGGAAAGATCATTGAATTACCTTTTCAACGCCGCTTAGTTTGTACAATTCCAAGTTTGTATGAGTGAGATCTGTCCTTTGGAAGTTAGGCTATTTCGAAAAGGAAGTCTAACCCGAATTTTGGAAGGGTATTTTAGTCTTTTCCTTGACCAATTGTTTTATTTCATTTTTGGTAATTAAGTTAGGGACTTATTAGAATTAGACCAGTTTCAAAAATTTGAAGTTCACGCTAAGGCTTGGAGAAAAGAGAAAAGGGGAGAAAGGAGAAGAAAAGTTCAAAGTTCGTCGATTTCTTCGAGATTTTTGTGTGGATTTCAGCAAGGATTTAATCTGACGAGGTATGTGAGGCTATCATAACGTTGGGTTCGTTCACCCATGTGCCAAACATATTTATTTCAGCATGAATTCGTCTTAAAAGAGTTGAAAGTTGATGTTATTGATATGTGTTCTTGAATTTGATATTGTTCTTGAGTTGGGCTGCAATTGAGAAGTTTCTGAGATCATTACGTCAAATTATTGAGTTGGTTAGAGTTAGGTTCTTAGGTACATTTGCAAGGTATCTATTTCTAAAAATAATTTAGGAAAAAGTACCGAGTTTGGGCTAGAAAACAAAGAAGAAAAATAGTCGAGAAAATCTAGGCACTGGCTCCACGTCGCGGACCTGCTCCCAAGATTTGGGAAAAATCATTTTGCGTTGTGGAGCTGTTCGAACCGTTCTGCCTCAAAAAGTATTTTCACGACCAAAATTTAAATACATCTCCGCGTCGCAGACTTGCCCTCAAATAGTGATTTTTTTTTTAATCTTTTCTCATGTTTAGCTATATAAAAACACTCCTAAACATCATGAGATCTTTCCTATCACAAATCAAAATCCTTGAATCTATAATTCAATTCAAGGAAAGTTAAGAGTCAACAAGCAAGTCAAGAGAGTTCATTAAAGTTTTTTTCAAAAGTCTTTCACAAACATTTTAACTTTGTTTTAAGACTTAAGTTTATGTTAAGCAAAGAGTAAAGAGTTGAGTTCATTTCTCCAAAAGTTATAAGGGAACTAAGTATTCCAAGAGTTTAAAATATTTCAACATTTGAACAAGAATGGGAACATCGATTCCAAGAGAGGTTTTAAGCTAAGTTTTGAGTAATTATCTCATACCAAAGAAAGAAGTTTGTTTTAAAAAAAATATATGAGTTATGTAAATTTTGGGAGTAGTATTGAGCATCGATATGGGGATGCGAGTTCATATTAACTTAAGTCTCCATAAATCATGTATCCATTATGGGTAGTAAAGGATTATACATTTTAGATGACTCCTTAAGATGCTTTTAGCATAGACTAGTGGATCCACTTAGTTAATGAGTCCTATATAACGGCAAAGTGTAGGACAGTTCTAACAGTGTGGGTAAGACGCTGTATCACCACTAGACTCATAATGGTGGTTGTCAGTTAGAGAATATCCCACAAAAACTGTATTACTTTGATATATAAGTAAAGTTGAGTTTGTTATTACATATCTTTAACATATTGAGTTGTTATTTACTGTTCTAAATGCTTTGTATAAATTGCACTATTATTGTTGTTTTACGCTGCATTTTGAGTTGAGTTATTTATGAGTTCAGTAAAGCCAAGGTAAGTGGTCCTTTCATATCCTTTACAAGCTTAAGTTGTGTTTAGCACTCCAACTAACATACTTGTACATTCAATGTACTGATGCCAGTTGGCCTGCATCATCTTATTAAGCAGACGTAGTAACCAGGATTAGCATCCAGTGCCTTGTTGATCAGGTTTAGAATTCAGAGTCAGTTGGTGAGCCTCCTTTCATTTCGGAGGACTCTATTATCATTCGCTTTCTAGTTTTCAGTTGTTAGGATTATTGAGGGTCCTGTCCCAACATTCTTCCTTGTTTTAGAGGCTTCATAATAGTTAGTAGTTCAATTGTCTTTACATTATCATTTCATATGTTAAGACTTGTGTTGCCATTTTGGCCAAGTTGAATGTTCACTTTTAAACATTCTAAGTTATGTTATTTAACAATTGAGTAAGTGCATTTGTTCATTGTAATAATGCTTAGAGTCTTCCACTGAGTAAATAAGCTAGGCCAAGGGTTCGCTTAGGGCCATCAATGGTTCTCAAGTGTCAGCCACATCTGGGGTGTAGGCTCAGGGCGTGACAAACTTGGTATCAGAGCCAAGAGTTCAAGAGTCATAGGGAGTCTATGAATCCATGTCTATAGAGTCCTAGTTATCGGTGTGAAGCGCGCCACATCTATAATTAGGAGGCTGCAACAGTTAGAAAAACTTCTCACTTCTTTCACACTCATTTCATGCTTTATAGTTTGATCTCTAAAAAAGTTTCTTTCTAATTCATGGTTGTGCATGTTTTCAGATAATCATGCCTCCACGAAAAGATGTCAGAGGTCGTCCTGCTAGGCGTAATGTTGAGGAACAAGAGTTACCAAATGCACCTGAAGTTCCTGTTATGCCTCCATTGATTGTAGAACTCGAGTTGTTATGTTCCAAATTCCAAATGAGCCAGTCTTAAAGTGGAAAACTAGTTCAGTAGTGCCTAAGGGTCATTTCATTTTGTACCTTAAGGTAAGACAATTAGTTTCTAAGGGGTGTGTCTATCACTTAGTCCGAGTTAATGACACTAGTGTTAAGATACCTCCTATTCAGTCAGTTCCTATAGTAAAAGAGTTTCAAGAAGTCTTTCCAGATGATCTACCCAGAGTTCCTCCTGAGAGAGAGATAGACTTCGGTATAAACATTCTTCCAGATACTCGTCCTATATCTATTCCACCATATAGAATGGAACCAGCAGTGTTGAAAGATCTTAAAGAGCAGGTGAAAGACCTCCTAGATAAGGGCTTTATTCGACCAAGTGTCTAACCTTGGGGGCGCTCCGGTCTTATTTGTGAGAAATAAAGATGGTTCCCTTAGGATGTGTGTAGACTACCGTCAGTTGAACAAGATTACCATCAAGAATAAGTACCCTCTTCCAAGAATTGATCATCTTTTTTATCAGCTTCAGGGTGCTTCTCAATTTTCTAAGATTGACCTCAGATCTGGCTACCATCAGTTGAAAGTAAGGGAGTGTGATATTCCCAAGACAACATTTAGGACCCGTTATGGTTATTATGAGTTTTTTGTCATGTCGTTCGATTTGACTAATGCACCTGCAAGGTTCATGGACCTTATGAATAGAGTTTTCAAACCTTATTTAGATATGTTTGTTATCGTCTTCATTGATGACATACTAATCTATTCAAGGAATGAAGAAGATCATTCTAGCCATCTCAGAATAGTTCTTCAGACTTTGAAAGATAAGGAGTTATATGCTAAGTTCTCTAAATGTGAGTTTTGGCTTGAGTCTGTGGCATTCTTTGGTCACATAGTTTCTGGTGATGGAATTAGAGTTGATTCCCAAAAGATAGAGGCAATGCAGAGTTGGCCTAGACCTACATCTCCAATTGATATTAGGAGTTTCTTGGGTTTGGCTAGCTATTATAAAAGGTTCGTAGAAGGGTTCTCATCCATTTCGTCTCCTTTGACCAAGTTAACTCAGTAAACAATGAGGTTTCAATGGTCTGAAGCTTGTGAGAAAAGCTTTTAGGAATGGAAAAAGAGGTTGACTACTGCCCCAGTTTTGACCTTAGCAGAAGGTACTCAAGGTTTTGTGGTGTATTGTGATGCATCTTGGATTGGTTTGGCTTGTGTATTAATGCAAAATGGCAATGTTATAGCTTATGCCTCCAGACAGTTGAAGGTTCATGAGAAGAATTACCCAACCCATGACTAAGATTTGGCTGTTGTACACTACAAAAAAATTGTGAATTACATGGGGATTTTCCTGGGGATTAGTATGAAAATTCACAGGAAACTTATTTTTCTACAAAATTTCATACTAATTCTAGGGAAAATCCCCATGTAATTCACAGTTTTCTTGTAGTGGTAGTATTTGCTTTGAAGATATGGTGTCATTATTTATATGATGCTCATGTAGATGTATTCATTGATCACAAGAGTCTTCAATATGTGTTCACTTAGAAGAAGCTTAGTCTTAGACAAAGGAGGTGGTTATAACTACTCAAGGATTATGACATGAGTATGCTTTACTACCCAGGTAAGGCTAATGTTGCAACTGATGCTTTAAGTAGGTTCTCTATGGGTAATACCGCCCATATTGAGGTAGAAAATAGAGAGTTAGCGAGAGATGTGCATAGACTTGCACACTTGGGAGTCTAACTAATGGATTCCACAGAAGGAGGAATGGTGGTGATGAATGAGGATGAATCATCATTAGTGTCAGAAGTAAAAGAGAAGCAAGATCAAGACCCTATTTTTCTTGAACTGAAGGACAATGTTCATAAGCAAAAAGTAATGGCTTTTGAACAACATGGAGATGATGTATTGAGGTATCAAGGTATATTGTGTGCGTTAAGGGTGGATGAAATCTAAGAGAGGATCATGGAGGAAGCTCATAGCTCCAGATATTCCATTCATCCGGGCTCCACAAACATGTATTGTGACTTGAGAGAAGTGTATTGGTGGAATGGCATGAAGAAGGGCGTTACAGAGTTTGTTGTTAAGTGTCCAAATTGACAACAAGTTAAAGTATAACATCAAAGGCCTTGTGGTATGGCTCAGAATATAAAACTTCCAAAATGGAAGTGGGAGATGATTAATATGGATTTCATAACAGGTTTACCAAGGTCTCACAGGCAACATGATTCTATTTGGGTTATTGTCGATAGAATGACAAAATCAGCCCACTCTTTGCCGGTGAAGACCACCCATTCAGTAGAGGACTATGCCAGGTTATATATTCAAGAGGTAGTAAGACTTCATGGAGTCCCTGTTTCGATTATATCGGCCAGAGGTGCACAATTTACTGCACAGTTTTAGAAGTCATTCCAAAAATTTTAAAGGTGAACTTAAGTACTGCGTTTCATCCTCAGATAGATGGGCAAACAGAGCGCACTATTCAGATTTTAGAGGATATGTTGAGGGCGTGCGTGATTGATTTCAAAGGTAATTGTGATGATCATCTACCTCTTATCGAATTTGCTTTCAACAATAGTTACCACTCTAGCATCCAAATGGCTTCTTATAAAGCTCTTTATGGGAGAAGATGCAGATCTCCTATTGGATGGTTTGAAGTTGGTGAAGCTGGGTTGATAGGACTAGATTTAGTTCATCAAGCTATGGAGAAGGTGAAAGTGATTCAAGAGAGGTTGAAGACGGTGCAGAGTCGTCAGAAATCCTACACTGATATTAGGAGAAGGGAGTTAGAATTTGAAGTAGATGATTGGGTCTACTTGAAGGTTTCACCCATGAAGGGTGTTATGAGGTTTGGTAAGAAGGGGAAGCTTAGTCTACAATATATTGGCCCTTATCAAATTGCCAAGAGGATTGGCAAAGTAGCTTATGAATTGGAGCTACCACAAGAGTTAGCAGCGGTTCATCCAGTATTTCACATCTCTATATGCATGGGCAATCCTTCATTCGTCATACCAACTGAATATATTGGGATCAAGGATAGCTTATCTTATGAGGAGATTCCTATTCAGATTCTAGATCGCCAAGTTCGCAAGTTGAGGACTAAGGAAGTAGCATCAACCAAAGTTCTTTGGAGGAACCAGTTTGTTGAAGAAGCTACTTGGGAAGCTGAAGAAGATATGAAGAAGAGATATCCACATTTCTTTGAAACCAGAGAGATTTAAGACCAAGGTACTAATTCTCTTCTTAGTACTCTTTAAATTATAAGTTGGCATGTTGTTTTTGCATTGCTTGTTGGGTATTGAGTTGAATGTTAGATGTTACGCCCTTAGCCTATTAAGAGTAATCTCATTTGAGGATGATTGTTCCCGAGGGGGAGATATTGTATCATCTCACTAAATTAAAAGAACTAGAAAGAGTTAGAATTGGAAATAGTCATTTTTGGAAAGTATAAAGAAAATCTGGAAATTGTTAAGTCTGTTAAAGTTGAGTTTTTAGTCAGCCTCAAACAACCATAACTCCTATCACAGGATGAGTTAGGTGTATTTCGAGATACCGTAGGAAAGATAGTTGAATTATCTTTTCAATGCCACCGAGTTTGTGGGATTTCGAGTTTGTATGTGTGAGATATACCCTTTGAAAGTTGGGCTGTTTAGATAAGGAAAGTCTAACCCGAATTTTGGAAGGGTATTTTAGTCTTTTCCTTGTCCAATTATCTTATTTCACTTTTGGTAATTAAGTTAGGGTCTAATAATAATTACACCAGTTTATAAAAGTTGAAGTTCACGCTAGGGCTTGGAGAAAAGAGAAAAGGGGAGAAAGGATAAGAAAAGTTCAAAGTTCATCGATTCTTGGAGATTTTCATGTGGATTTCACCATGGATTTAATCCTCAGAGGTATGTGAAGCTTTCATAACATTGGGTTCGTTCACCCACGTGCCAAATATGTTTATTTCAGCGTGAATTCATCAAAAAAGAGTTAAAAGTTGATGTTCTTCATATGTATTCTTTAATTTGATATTGTTCTTGAGTTGGTTTGAAATTGAGAAGTTTCTGAGATCATTATGTCAAATTATTGAGTTGTTTGCAGTTAGGTTCTTTGGTACATTTGTTGGGTATCTGTATCTAAAAAGAATTTGGGAAAAAGAACCGAGTTTGGGCGAATTGGGGCTGGAAATAAAGAAGAAAATTAGTCGGACAAATCTGGGCACTGGCTCTGCATCGCAGGCCAGCTACCCAGATTTGGGAAAAATCATTTTGCGTCGTGGAGCGGTCATGGACCGTTCTGCCTCAAAAAGTATTTTTGCGACCAAAATTTAAATACATCTCTGCATCCCGGACCTGCCCTCAGACAGTGAATTTTTGATCTTTTCTCATGTTTTGCTATCTAAAAACACTCCTAAACATCATGAGATCTTTCCTATCACAAATCAAAATTCTTGAATCCATAATTCAATTCAAGGAAAGTTAAGAGTCAAGTTTAGAAGTCAAGAAGCAAGTCAAGAGAAGTTCATTAAAGTTTTTTTCAAAAGTCTTTCACAAACGTTTTGACTTTATTTTAAGACTTAAGTTTAAGTTAAGCAAAGAGTAAAGAGTTGAGTTCATTTCTCCAAAAGTTATAAGGGAACTAAGTATTCCAAGTGTTTAAAATATTTTCACATTTGAACAAGAATGGAAACATCGATTCCAAGAGAGGTTTTAAGCTAATTTTTGAGTAATTATCTCAAACCAAAGAAAGAAAATTGTTTTGAAAATAAACATATGAGCTACGTATATTTTGGGAGTAGTATTGAGCACCGATATGGGGATGCAAGTTTATATTAACTCAAGTCTCCATACCATGTAGCCATCATGGGTAGTAAAGAATCATACTTTTTAGATGACTTTTTAAGATGCCTTTAGGATAGACTAGTGGATCTACTTAGTTAGGGCGTCCCATATGACAACAAAGTATAGGACAGCTCTGGTAGCATGGGCAAGACGTTGTATCACCACATAGGCTCATAGTGGTGGTTGTCGGTTAGAGAATCTCCCACATAAATTATATTCCTTTGATATATGAGTAAAGTTGAGTTTGTTATTGCATATCTTTAACAAATTGAGTTGTTATTTACCGTTCTAAATGATTTGTATAAATTGCACTATTATTGTTGTTTTACACTGCATTTTGAGTTGAGTTATTTATGAGTTGAGTAAAGCCAAGGTAAGTGTTCCTTTCAGATCCTTTTCAAGTTTAAGTTGTGTTTAGCATTCCAACTCGCATACTCATACATTCAATGTACTGATGCCAGTTGGCTTGCATCGTCTTATGATGGAGACGCAGGTAACCAGGATTAGCATCCATCACCTCGTTGATCAAGTTGAGCACTTAGAGTCAGTTGGTGAACCTCCTTGCATTTCGGAGGACTCTGTTAGCATTTGCTTTCTAGTTTTCAGTTGTTAGGATGATCGGGGGTCCTGTCCCGACATCCCTCTTAGTTTTAGAGGCTTCATAGATAGTTAGTAGTTCAGTTGTCTTTACATTATCATTTCATATTTTAAGACTTGAGTTACCTTTTTGGCCAAGTTGAATGCTACTTTTAAACATTCTAAGTTATTTTATTTAACAATTGAGTAAGTGCATTTGATCATTGTAATATTGCTTAGAGTCTTCTGCTGAGTAAGTATGCCATGCCAAGGGTTCGCTTGGGGCCAGAAATGGTTCTCAAGTGCCAGCCACGTCCGGGGTGTAGGCTCAGGGTGTGACAAAAACTTCCTAGCTTCTGCCCTAAAACCACGAAAGGGACCACGGATTGTGGGGGCCCTCGTGGCACATGGCAACTCATTTAATGTGAGGGTTATTTTGGGGTTTTCACGTTTAAGTCCAATTGAAGTGGAGTCATTTTGGGTAAGTTTAGGGGTACTATATAAGTCTTTCTAAGTCAAAATACACCCAATTGCTTCATATTTTCCAAACACCCAAATCAAAACCCGAAAGTTCATCTTTTACACAAAATTTCTCTCTCTAGAACTCAAGGAAGAAGAAGAGTAGAATTGGATCTTGGGCTTGAAGAAACAAGGCTTTCTTGCTCAATTTCTTTGAAGAATCATAACTAAGGTATGGTAGTCCTTCATCCTTGGATAATCTCCATCCAAGGAGTCCCTCCAAACTCAATTTCAAAACTAGTGATTTCCCAAAGTTAGGGTTTGACTTCAGTCTTGTGGGTTCTTTCCAAAAATATTTTTAATGGTTGATTTATGATAATGATTAAATTGATGAATTATTGTTGATTTATGATGAATTCCCCTATTTTCCCAAATTGGATCTAAAAGTGTTGGTGAATTGTAGAATGAAGAGTATTATGAAATCATGCCTATAGTATTAATAGTAATTGAATTATGCTATCTTCCATGTCTAATGTAGTAATTCTAGATATGTTGGTTGAATGTGATCTATGGTCCTTGAAAGCATGAGAATTATGTATGTTTATGAGGCTTTTGTATATGCATTTAGATCACTTTAAGAGTAAAGAGACTATGATTATGAGCTAATTGTTGTGTTGATTGGGTGATTACTCTCATGTGCACACTTATGCATGAATATGATATGATGTAAAAGGTTTGTCACATGTGGTGATTCTAAGGTTGGAGGACTAGTCTCACTTATTGAATCTAGGAGCTTTAGTATGAGCTATGGTGGATTGAGTGTCAAGACATTCTTCCATATATATGAACTTAAGTCAAGACATAATATGAACTCAATGGGAATTAATGCTCAGCACCGAGTGGATATGAATATGAGATGGAAGCTTGTTAGTTGAGTCTGGCTTCCCAATGAAACCTTCTACCTTAGTTGAGTTCGGGTTTCTAGAAGCAATCTCCTTATCCCATAAAATATGTGCCTACATAGGTCTTTAGCTATTGGATCCACCAAAGCTAAGAGTATGGTTCTACCATAGGAAAGTAGGACAACCCCTGTTCGGTGTGGGGTAGACATTGGATTCCATGGTTAAGCTCACATGGTCTATGTCGGTTAAAGCTAATCCCTTTATGATAATATGAACTAGAATATGAGTTATGAACTATAGTTACTCAATAAGCTTTCCTTAGTGTGGGTAGGATTATGAGATCTTATTCATGCATTGCACAAGGATGCTTTGAGGGTATTCATGGTATGTTTCCAATATGATATGATGATCCATATGTTGAATATGCTTATGACTTATGCTTTTGCACTAATTTTCATGATGATTCCTAGACTTGGTAAAGTGTATAGTTTTCAACTAAAATGTCCCTTTTTAGCATGTTTTCAAGGATTTCTTGCATGGCTGTCATACTTAGTGCATTTTTGTACTAATCCATATTTTCTACATTTTTTCTAAAAGTGTAGGGTCTGGTGTTTGAGGTGATCTACCTTCTTGGTAAAAGCTTGGATCAACTATTCTCCTTGCTTTTGGTGAGTCCTCATGGTTCGAGGACGGATGTTGACTTTCTAGTTCTTTTCTTTTCTTGTACTTTCATTTGAGAACTATGTTGTAAGGGTTGTGACCCTATTTGATACTTCAATTGTAATAGATGGCTATTTGAGACAAGTCTAGACTTCCGCTTTGATTTTATGAAACTTTTGGACTTAAATGCGTTTTTTACTCTTATTATTCTAATGCTTTAGGTTAGGATATGCTAAGTGGCTTACATGGTTCCTTTCGGGGTCCTATGTGTCATGTTACATCTAGGGGTACCCTTGGGTCGTAATAGGTCGTGACACAATGACTAAATTATTAAATATAATAGTTATATAGCACCATATGAAATCATTTAACATAGTGTTATAGCCTTTCTTATTGCTTAATTATGGTCCAATTTAATATTTTTCATTATTAAATGGATTAATTTATTGATTAACACATCCATCAAATTGGTATCTGTGGTAACATATATGCATTCTGTTGGATAATATATTAAATTTTCTATTGAAATTGCAACAAATTTGTCATATATTGCAACATATGGATAACCTCAGATGTGGTTTTTGGTATTAATTCTATTAAATTGTGATCTAATAGAACATGTAGCACTAATATAAAGTCCTATAACATGTCTAAATACAAAATTATTGTCTAATACAACCTTCATCAATTTTATCTATTATTTTTACAAATATTATTATACCACTAGTTTATCATACAATGACTAAATAACTTCATATGAAAGTTATATAGCACCATAGGAAATCGTTGAACATAGTGTTATAACATTTTTTTTATTTCTTAATTATGGTCCAATTTAATAAAATATGATCTAATCTAACATTTTTTCACTACTAAATGGCTTAATTTGTCGATTAACACATCCATCAAATTAGTATCTATGGCAACATATGTACATTCTGTTAGATAATCTGTTAAATTTTGTGTTGAAATAGCAACAAATTTGTCATATGTTGCAACATATGGGTAACTTCAGATGTGGTTTTTGGTATTAATTCTATTAAATTGTGACCTAATACAACATGTAGCACTAATATAAAGTTTATAACATGTCTAAGTACAAAATTATGATCTAATGCGTCAACCTCATCAATTTTATCAATTATTTTTTCAAATATTATTAAACCACTAGTTCATCATACAATGACTAAATAATTTCATATGATAGTTATATAGCACCATAGGAAATCGTTGAACATAGTGTTATATCATTTTTTTTAATTTCTTAATTACGGTCCAATTTAATAAAATATAATCCAATTTAATTTTTTTTATTACTAAATGGCATAATTTATCGATTAACACGTCCATCAAATTGGTATCTGTGGCAACATATGAACATTCCATTGGATAATCTGTTAAATTTTGTGTTGAAATAGCAACAAATTTGTCATATCTTGCAACATATGGATAACCTCATATGTGACTTTTGATATTAATTCAGTTAAATTGTGACTTAATACAGCATGTAGCACTAATATAAAGTCCTATAACATGTCTAAGTACAAAATTATGGTCTATTACATCAACCTTCATCAATTTTATCAATTATTTTTACAAATATTATTATACCACTATTTCATCATAAAATGACTAAGTGACTTTATATGATAGTTATATAACACCATAGGAAATCATTGAACATAGTGTTATAGCATTTTTTATTGCTTAATTATGGTTCAATTTAATAAAATATGATCCAATTTAACATTTTTTTATTATTAATTGACTTAGTTTATCAATTAACACATCCATCAAATTGGTATTTGTGGAAATATATGTACATTCTATTAGATAATCTCGTCAATTTTTTGTTGCAATTGCAACAAATTTGTCATATATTGCAATATATGGATAACCTCAGGTGTGGTTTTTGGTATTAATTCAATTGAATTGTGACCTAATACAACATGTAGAACTAATATATAGTCCTATAACATATCTAAGAATAAAATTATTATGTTATACAACAACCTTCGTCAATTTTATCAATTATTTTTACAAATATTATTATACCACTAGTTCATCATACAATGACTAACCAATTCATATAATAGTTATATAGAACCATAGGAAATCGTTGAACATAGTGTTATAGCATTTTTTTTATTATTGCTTAATTATGGTCCAATTTAATGAAATATCATCCAATTTAACATTTTTCATTATTAAATGGCTTAATTTATCGATTAACACATCCGTTAAATTGGTACTATGGCAACATCTGTACATTCTATTCGATAATCTCGTCAATTTTGTGTTGCAATTACAGCAGATTTGTCATATGTTGCAACATATGAATAACCTTACAAGTGGTTAATTTTGTGTTGAAATTGCCACAGAATATGAAGAAGTTGCAATAGAATATGAAGAAGTCGCAACAGAATACAAACTATTCCCCAACCCATAACTGGCCCAACTATAATTAACGGCCCATTCTCCTCCTCTCTTACTCTCACTCATTATAAAAGGGTTAACTTAGGTTCCCTTAATTCACAATTTACTCACACAAGATCTTTTTTTCTTTTCTTTCCTTTCTCCTTTCTTTTTCTCCTCACTCAAAATCTCCCTGAGAAGATGTTACTACCTTGGACGAATCTAAGTCTCCACATGCTCCCGTTGTAGGTGATCAGCGTAATTATGTTATTTTCAGTTAATATGATTTCTTCTTCAAGTGTGTTCTCCGTGCATGAGTGATGGTCGTTGCTTGTTTTTGTCAGATCTTGTCTAATGGAGGGTAGCTTCATCATTTGGTAAGTCTTCTTGCTTTATAACATCCGGTCTAGTGACGGAGTGCATGGGGTAGCTCACTATGGTTGTTTTTTTTAATGTAGGTGGTCTTGTGACAGAGTGCATGGGTAGCTCTTATCCACCACCCTTCAAGAAAGGATGTTGATGCCCTTCCAAGTTTAATCACTTACTGTTGACTCTAGATCCTCCAGTCAAGTTGTTTTTTGCTGGCTGATGTAGTACTATAGGGCTAGTGTGTTTCAGATGTAAACTTTGGGTTTTTTGTTGGCGTTAATGCCTTTGTAAATATGGATACTTCTATGTAGCCTAGCCTTCTCTTAATGGCATGTTTATGTCACTATCAACTATTAATATCATGTTTATGTTAATGGAGATCCCATATTTATATTTGCCAAATTAATGGCGATACTACATGCATGTACACATAATTGACATATGATGTAACTGATTAAAAAACGTAGCTTTATAAAAGTCATGGGCAAGCTCAACCTAAAATAGGCCAAATCGATCCATTATTTCATTTCTAGAAGGAATATAAATAAGTTGTTCAAAATAATATAGGGTTTTCATTTTCTTCCTCGCCACTTCGGTTTCTCCACTTCATCGCTTTCTCTTCTCTTTCTCTCTCCTCTCTCTCATTTTTATGTTTTCATTTATTTTATGTGATGGAGTGCAGGGATCCTTAATATCTAGAGTTCATGGGATATAATGATGTTATTTATTTCATCAATCTGTTTTGTTATTTGTTTTTTAATACGCAACTAATTGGTTTGGTTAAACCAAATCAATAAATAAGAGATTCACTCGTGATGTACTATCAAATCAATGAAATTATTAATTTTGCAATATACCCGTTGGGTAAGAATGAATTTCTTTAAATATAGCTCTATACTAGAGATCTCATGAATGTTTTTTTGTTTGTTTTTGTTAGTTTTGTTATAATGTCAAATGCAATATTGAATTGAATTTGTATTGATGAGAATTATCCCATGTTGGGTCTAAAAATATGTTGCAAACATGGAGACTTACTTTCAGTGCAAACTTCATGGTCAAAGGATAATCTAGGTAGAAGATTTTGGTCTTGTCCACGCTATCGTGTATGTACATTTATACATCTTTGTCTGGAGATTTGTTGTTTGTCCTTATTTTGGTTTTTGTTTAATTTAAATTTCTTTATGGTGTAGTTTAGAAGAATGCATGCAACTTCTTTAGATGGAGAGATCATGCAGATGTTGATATACGATCAAAGTTCGTTATTCTTAGATTGATGAAGAGAATTAAGGAGTTGGAAATTAATGATGAAATTCATATTAAAAGAAGTAACAAATGGGTGATGAAGGAGAGAGGAAGATCAAAATGTCATAACAATGGGAAGCTAATCTTCATGTTGATTGTTGTGATCTTTTTTCTATTTTTAAGCATTACCAAGAATACTGAGAAGGATGAAAAATTCTTATGTAATTGTGTGCAACCATTAAAATTATCATAATTGTTGAAATAAATATAGTTTTGTACTTCTGTTCCAACATACTTCTTCTTAATATAACATAACATTAGTAAAATTTTGCTACATATGACCCATATGTTGTAACATATTACCCATCTGTAGCAACATGTAACTCAAATGTTGCTACATATGAGTCAAATATTGCTATAGATGAGGCATATGTTGCTACAAATGAATCATATGTTGTTATAGATGAATCATGTGTAGCACGCTTCAAATGTTGCAACATATCACCTATCTGTAGCAACATGTGACTCAAATGTTGCTACAAATGACCCATGTGTTGCTACATATGATCAAATGTTGCAACATATGAGGCATATGTTGCTACAGATGACATATTTATTGCTACAGATGAATCATATAACATAACATCACATAATGTGTACTTGTTCTCAATATAACATAACATAACATCATGTGTAGCAACAAATAAAATAAAACATTGTCATTAATTACAAACACATTGTGAAGGCTCCAAGCTACTAGATACTATCCCAACAACCCAAACCCATTGCATTCGACCAACTGTATTGTCACACAACTTGGTATCGGGAGGTTGAATTGTTCTGCCTGCTATTAAATTCTAAATAAATGCAGGCGAGTATGCCCTGCACGTGGAATTGGTGTTATGTTTTTTTACCATGGGTTCAAACCAATATTTAAGTTCCCATGGTTCATTGAGGAACTTTTCTGGCAAATGCTTCATTATTCCACTTTGCCTCAACAAGCTTGGCAGCAACTCGAACACAGGTTGTATGAATGTCAAAAACTTGTCATGTTCCAGACTCATCAAGTTGCAGTCATAAACATTCTTGCGACCCTCGTGCAAAAGGATCTTAGGAGTCACAAAATGAGTATTGTTCAAGTTCATGACTGGAATAATCCTTTTGACCCCAATCCAATCCATTCCTCTGGGATATGGTCTAATGCTCCTGACGTAGTCAATCATATCGGCATCCCATACAAACTCATTAAGTAACTTCTTTAAGCTTCTGCCACCAGCTGTTGTTACCTCCTCGCTGATACTATTGTACCTTTTTTGAAGTTGGTATAGAAGTTGAGATCCATGATTATATCCGTGAAATCATAGTGCTCATGGAATCTCTAATGCCGCTCCCGCATGAGGCTAAGAATTTAATCAATATAACGAAATAACAATTAATATTAAAGGGTAAGAAGATTAATGATTGAAAAGATAAAAGAAAACATTATAAATTGAAGGTTAGTAAAGAAAAATTATCAGTCTTCCCACAAATGTTCATGCTTGTCATGACCCTGAAATCATCTCCACAAAAATAATAATTGTCGTATCGTGCGCACTGATCCTTTACTTTCATTAGTTCCAACAAACTGGCCTTTCAGCTATAGGCACAATCTTATTAATATTGACCGGCTTGAGCTCCATCTTCTCTCCTATGGCCATTGGCATTTCTTAGAGAGATATTTTATTCTTCAAATTGTGTATTGCCTTGATAAAGGATTTTTTTCTCCTCTTGGCATATGGAGTATATGGATCCTGAACCTTGTTTGATAAAATGACCCTGACCCCCCTCTTGTATATAAATTCATTCACAGCCCGACTCAATGTTGAAGATACATGATAGAATCTTCATCATGTTTCTTGCACTTCTCACATAGAAAGCAAAAGTATCTATTATAAGAGATAGCCCCCAACACTTTGTCCATTAACACCAGCACCAACACAAATACTACCATCAACATAAATACCAGCACCAACGCAAATATTAACACCAGCCAGTACAACTGTATCAACCATATCCTTATTAAAAACAAACAAGTCATCATCAGCTCTTGCCCTTTTGATGGTTGTTGCTCCAACCAATTCCCTTTTAACTCTATCCACTACAGGATCAAATAAGATTTCAACCAACCCTAGAGTAATTAGAAATGACATTTGCAATTTCTTTTCTGTTGGGACAAATAATGGATGCACAACCTAAAATTATAAAAAATGAGTGATATGTAGGAATATTTGAGTCACATGTTCTAGTTGATGGGTCATATGTTGCTACATATGGTTGATATATTGCAACATATGGGCATCTGTCGCAATATTTTGGTCACATGTTGCAACAGATGCATCATCTCGCAATATTTTGGTCACATGTTACAACAGATGCATCATCTGTAGCAACATATCAATCATCTGTAGTAACATATGAGTCACACGTTGTTATAGATGGGTGACACGTTAATATAGATGGGTGATATGTTGCAACATATGGGGCATCTATAGCAACATTTGAGTCAAATGTTGCAATAGATGCATCATTTGTAGAAATATTTAACACATATGTAGCAACATATTGGCCATTTGTAGGAACATTTGTATCATATGTTGCAACAAATACATCATTTTTAGTAATATATGAGTCATCTGTAGTAATATTTCGGTCACATGTTTTTACAAATGGGTCACATTTTGATACAGATGGATGATATGTTGCAACATATGGGTCATCTGTAACAACATATGACTCATCTGTAACAACAAATGACTCATTTGTAACAACAGATGACTCATATGTAGCAACTTATAATGTAACAACAGTTGACATATATGACATAATTTGTAATTTGTAATTTAACAACTTACTGCATCATCAGGAGAATTAAAAAGATTTGGAGGATTTTTGGATTTTTTTGCCATCAACCATCTCAATATTCTTGGAGATGGAACCTCTTCTTTTGCAATTACTTGATGCCTCAAATGAGGAATGGCTTCAAATTCCCAATCCTATAAAAAAAAAAGGAGAACATGTCACAAATCAAATGTTGAATTATTCAATAAAATATAAAAATATTAAGAACATTTATGTTTACCATGAAAGACCATGGAAAGCCAAATAAGCTATTGGTCTTTGGAAATAAAGGAGCCAACAAGTATTCAATAGTTATTTAGTAGTTGTCATGACCCGAAGGATAGTTGTTGAAAGCCTCAATATCCTCAGATAACTTCACCCAATTAAGGGGTAGGTTTTTGTTGACATTTTTGGACATAAGTAAATTACGTACAAACCAAAGTAAGCATAATGACCCCTTGTGATTCTTTGATGTATCCCTTTCATTCAACAAAGCTATCAATTTGGGATTTTTGAAGCTTGGGCCAACAAGGGACACCAAGTCCTGCTCCTCAGTTGATTATTCCTTACTTGTTTGTGCTTCCCCTTTATTTCGTGTCCGCGGTTTATTTTGGTTACTCAAAAGGAGAACGATATTTTAACCCTCCAACTATGGCACTTTTTTTTACCAAAGAAGAGTGGCATGCCACAATAATTAATCAACATCTCATCCTTCTTTTCTTTATTCTCAAAAATAAACTTTCTTTTTAGAAGTTCATAGACAATGCTCATTTGTAAACGTGCATTATTATTCATAGGCAAATCAAGATATTGCCCAAAACAACTATTCCTAAAAAATCTTCCAAATCATTCTCCAGGAGTATGTTCCTGAAGGAGTCAAAATATTTTCCCATGGATGACCTTATAATGTTATCACCACTAGCATTAGGCTGGAAATGCACATAAAAAATGTGTGCATTGACAGTTTTGATCCCATCATTCTTAACTTCATTTTTTTATTCTTCTTCATGAACTTCTCTTTTTCATCTTCTTCCTCAACTCATTTATTTATTCCTTCTTCTTCCCCAACTTCTTTTTTTCCTTCCTCTTCCTCAACTTCCTTTTTTTCCCTTCTTCTTCCTCAACTTCACTTTTTTCTTCTTCTCTTTCTTCATCATCATCAACTTCATTTTTATCTTTTCTATCATCATCATCCTCATTATTTCCTTGTCCTTTTTCCTCTACAACAACTTCATGGAGAATTTCAAGATCTTCTTGAGAAACTCTTGGTTCTACTCGAGAGGAAGAAGCTCCTGATCCTACTTGAGAAGAAGAAATTGCTTCAGATGCAAGTTCTTGTAAAAGAGTGGATCCACTGGAACTTTCCTTCTTCTTCCTACCAATTTTAGTCCTAGGCCTCTTCTTAATTGTGTCAGTTGTTTCAGTTGTTACTACAATTTGTCTTTCGAAAGGAGGCATTACATTTGTGTATGCAACCACTAAATCAAATATTTCTTAAAAAAAATAACAACAACCAAACACAACAACACAACACAAACAACAACACATCAATCCTCAGAAAACCCCAAATACAATTCAATACCACACATACATCAACCAACAAACCACAAAGCCCTGCCTAAACCCTAACCAAAAACCAGATAATATTTCAAAAGGAATAATAACCAACCAAACCAACCAGCCTACAAACAAATAAGTGATTAACCACTAAAAACACTACAAGAAAACATGCTATTAGCTACAGATTTTAGCTAGAGAACTAATATTCCTAGCTAATCAATACATTAGCGTCAGATTTAGGTAGAAATGTCTTGTTTCCTACTAAACTTTTTAGTTTGGAAATTTACTCAAATAATAGCTAGGAATTAGTTATGAACAATCCCTAGCTAATACATTGCTTGGGACAAAGCCAAGCAAAATCTCTAGCTAAATGTTGGCGGGAAATCGAAATTTGTGCCAATTTGTTTGCAGGAAATCTAATCTGGCGTAATTTTTCTCTCTTTAAGGATTTTGGTTTAACTAGGAAAATATTTCGTAGCTATTCCCTAGTTCTGTTTTAGCTAAGAAAGTTGCCTAGCCAAATTGATATGTTGCTAGGAAAGTTTCTTCCAAATTCTATATTTAAGTTTTAGTAGGAATTTTGTTCTAGGTTTAACTAAATTCTCAAAGACACACCTTAACTAAACTAAGTACCTATTTCCGCCCCCCCCCCCCTTAATTCATTTTCTTTTTAATTTAATTTGTACACATTTTAAACTTACATGAAGATATCCAAACATCTCTTATATGCCTCAACTACGTACGTGGAGTTAGGGAGTGTTCCCTGTAAACCAAAACGTGTGTAAAATTATAAAAACAAAATGAGTTCGGGGGGGGGGGGGATATTATGACCTTAGTTTAGTTAAGGTGTACGTCTGTGGAATTTCGGCCAAAGTATAGGGAGCCGAGGGGTACTTGTTCCTTATCCCTTAGTATTATTGAAAGAATATGTCTAAATATTGATAATAAGAGTTTAATAATAATTTTTTGATTTCTTACTATAGTTTACTATTTTATTGTATTTTTTTCTTAATTTTTTCGATTTACTTGTGATGGTTGTCCCATTAAGTAAGTTAATAAATGGAAATAAAAGAGTTTTAAGTTGTGGTTTAAAATCAGTTAAATATATTTTTAAAATACGTAAATTATCCCTTTAAGAATAAAAAAATAAGAGTTAGATTATTTCTAAATATAGAATAATGTTATTTTCAATAACAAACAAAATTAAAAAATGTGTCTAAATGGGGAAAATGTAATATTTTATTAATTTATTAAATTTATTCATTTGTTGTTTATATATTAAATTTTTTTATTTTTTTCATATAGAAATTTAACGATAATTCTATTCTATTGTAAGACATTTATTAATTTGGATTCATAGAAAATTATTGTAAGACACTTTGATCTCCTTAAAACACGTTGAGGGGTATATTTTTTCCCTTTTCCCTAAATAAAATTATAATTTTAAAACAACCATAATACATAAACACTGCCCTTCACTTGATGTACGTCAACGGATAACTATGACCCTTAACTTTGAGTGTGCAGAAATAGGCACTTAAATTTGTATTAAATTGAACAAATAGACACATTAGTCGTACATGGCACCCTACATGTCAATTTTGTTTCCTATGTGGCATTCTAAATGTATTATGTCATGTAGGACACTTGTGTATAGTTGTTCAATTTTATACAAGTTTAAGTGTCATCTTGTGCACACTCCAAGTTTGAGGGCATAGTTCTCTGCTAAAGCCAAGTTAAGGGCCACACCCTTTGAATATATTAATTAAATATTTTGGGAAATGACTATAATTAATAACAAGACTCAATCAAGAATTAAGTGAGAAATTATCTCATGATTTTCTAGTCTAGACAAGTACGATAGACATCTATTTTTAATATAACTAGTCTTTGAAACGTGCTTTGCACATGTGAGTCGTGTGTCCCATGTATATATATTTTAAAAATCTTTAGAACAATTATAATTCTATAAAAACATGTGTGTAATAAATAATAAAATTCAATAGTTATAAATAAATATTTAAAAGTGGGACAAGAAATTAAGTACAAAATGAAGGGTGTATTTTAGTGTTTAAATGTATTTCTTTTAAACAACTAATTCTAAACTTGAACTTTGGTTAATAGTAATGAAATTCTAATGAAGTCATAAATGATTAATTTGAGGCCAGATAAAAATACAAACTTTCAAAAAAAGAAATTCATATAAAATTAAATTAAAGAAGACTAATACAAAGAAAGACAAAGAAATAAAAATTGAAAAAAATGCAACATATCCGATCTTAAGACAAAAATCATAATAATATAGATAGAAAATGGCATACAAAATTATCACAAAATTTTCTTAGTTCGTATCTTTATCTTCTCCCATAATGAATCAAAATTTAAGAGACTTCAATATCGAGTCAAACAAAAACATGAATCAAATAGTATAATAATGATATAAGTGTTTGGATAGGGGTCATATGAAACCTAGAAGTTGAATATATATAGATAAAATACAGGAATATCAAAAGATATCTTAAAGTTTTAAATTAATTATTTAGAAGTTATGAATATGAACATTATAAGAGTTATGTGTCATGAACCAAGCCTACACCCTGGACGTGGCCGGCACTCGAGAACCATTGTTGGTCCCGAAGTGAACTCTCATCTTGGCTAACTACAAGCGGAAGACTAACTCAAGCATTCAAAAGCTTAAAAACTGAATAAAAATTCATGAAACTCAAATACAAAGCTTTAACTCGAATGATTTAGTCTGAATATAAATAGAATATTCAACTAGCCACAAAATAGGCAACTTAAGTCTTTAAAACATTTAACAAAATAAATGAAATAGACTTCTCAAACTCTACTATTTATCTATGAAGCTTGCAGCTGAAGCCTGCAACTGACAAAGATGGAAGTCGGGACAAGACCCACGACATCCTAACCACTGATATAACTGAAAGTACAAGTGGAACCCTCTGAAAGTAAGGAGGCTCACCATAGCTATCTCAAACTGCATGTAGTATCTACGAAGCTCCTGGTGATGACCCTGAATACCTGTATCTGCATCATGAAACGATGCAGGCCAAATGGCTCAGTACGTGGAATGTACGAGCATGTAAGGGGAATTTTAAAGCATAAACACAAGCTCGAACTTGATAAAAAAGAAACATATTTACATCCTCTCAACAAAGTCATGCTAAACTCAACTCAAGAATAAGAAACATAGTTCAACTCAATGATAAGATATTTGACTCAGTGAAATAAGGCTCAACTCAATGATAAGATATTCAACTCAGTGAAATAAGGTTCAACTCAACAATAAGATATTCCACTCACTGAAGTAAGGCTCAACTCAATTATAAGATATTAACTCTAGGTACTCAACTCTAGATACTCATCTTTGGATGTGTAACTGTGGATACTCAACTCAATATAAAGCAGCGATACATATGCAATATATGAAAAGCTTTTAAAATAGTAGAAAGCAACTCAATGTATCAAAAAATTTAATAGAAACCCAGTTTGTATGCAAGGATACAATATAAACTTTGTTTGTATATAAAAATACAAAATAAAATCTGTGTATATAAGAATGCAAAGTACCTCTGTGTATTAAAGATTACAAAATATCACTGTGTATTAAAGAATACCAAATATGTCTGTGTATTAAAGAATACAAAATATAGCTGTGGGATTTTCTTTAACCGACAACCATCACTTAAGAGCTATGCGAAGATACATCATTTTGCCTCACGCTGCCAGGGCCGTCTTATACCTTGCCGCAGGCATAGAACCTAACTACTAAGTGGATCCACTAGTCTATTCTAAAAAGTAATAAGGAATCATCTACAAAGTAGCCCCATGATTAGGAATATAATCCAGAAATGATTATGAACACAATACTCAAGACTTAGAACTTGAAGATACTACTCCTCTCAAAGATACTCAATTGATGGAGTTCATGCAGAATTTATGGGAATGAATGACTAGACTCAAGGGTCTAAATAATAATATGGAACTCATGTATACGAATCTTCTCATTCTCATACTTACTTCCTCAAAAGTCAGTTTAAAATTCAAGTGTTGGCTTTGAAAAACTTTTCAAGATTTATAACTCAAAATAGGGCTCATGTTGAATAATAGACATGAACAAATCAACTCAAGGATCTCAATAAAAAATATAGAAACTCAATAATTAGGAATATAATTTTAAAATAAACATGAACTCAAGAACTCAAAATCAACTTATCTCAAGAATACTCAAATCTAGAGATAGAATCCTAAATTTCTCTTTTACTGATTTGAAAGTAGATGTAGGGTGTGAGGACAAACTATTCCAACACTATGATAGCCTTACATACTTAAAAAAAAAAAAACAAGGTTCTTGAAGAATCTTGAAGAAGAACTTGATTAGAAGCCTTGAAGCCCTAGCTTGAAGGTAAATAATCAAGCAAACCTTTCTTGAGATTCTTGAAGTAGTTTCTTGAAATCTCTATGGCTAAGATTTATGATTTTCATTAGTGATTCATGATTGTATGGAGAAACTTGAGTTGGAAAGATGGAATTCTTAGAGAAAAACTTATCTTTAAGAAGAATTTTGAAAAAGACTAAAAGAATCTAGAATTGAGTCTTGTTTTTCTTAGGATTTTATCTTAGGGTTTGAGATAGAAGAGAATGATGGATTACAAGATCAAAATCTGATTGTTTTGAGCCTTTTATTAGTTAAGAAATTCGTTTACGACTCTTTAAGGTAACTTCATGAACACTTATCAAGAACTCATCAAGAAATTAAATTGCTCAATATTTATGGATAGATTCTCAAAAGAAACTCATGATTGGAGTGTGGGTAAACGAACCCAACAATATAAAAGCTTACATAACTTTTAGGGATCAAATCCATGGAAAAAATCTGCAACAAAACTCAATAACCTCAACGAACGCCTTGATCCTTTCCTCTTTTCTCCTTTTCTCTCTTATTTTCTCTTCTTGCACTCTCAACTAAAACCCTAGGCGTATACTAGGATTATAAAATTGAACCTAATAGTATTAGACCCTTAAAAACTTGCTAAAAAAATTAAATCTTATAGGGTAAGAAAAAGACCAAAATACCCCTTACTATTTTTGGGTAATTTTCCTTAACTGGACAGCTTGACTTCAAAAGGGCATATCTCACTGATCCGACCTCAAAACTTAGCAAACTCGGTGACGTTGGAAGGATAAGTCAAAGCCCTTTCCTTATCTATCTTGTATCCCACCTAACTCATCCTGTTTTGAGAGTTATGGTCGTTCGAAGTTGACCCAAAACTCATAACTCAAGCATAACTTGCAATATTTTAGATTTTGGTATTTCCAATTTAGTTCTTTTTGGAACTCAAGGTGCTAAATCTAGTGACCTGACCTTAATACTTTAGAAATTTTAAATTCCTGGATAAAATCCTACTCACAATGAAGGATGGTTCGAGTCTTAGTTCAAAAATTTTCTAGGGTGTTCAATATCTCCCCCTTGGGATCATTCGTCCTCGAAAGACGGCTGGACTGGGGTTACTCTTATCATCTCTGCCATACAAACTAGAATTTGCCCGCATTACTATTCGAAAACAACTAAGAGCTCTCATTTAGTTATTTCTCATAGTTAAGCCTCATTCTCTTGTTCCTCCTGATTTATAACCTTAGACAGAATTATCATACCATCATTATCACAATAGGATCATTAAAGCTTTTGTTTCTAACATTATTCCGTTACTAAAAGGACCTCTGAAAAGATCTCTTCTATACTCTTTTGAAGTCATTACTATCATACTCTCAACACTTGACTTGATTTCCAATCGTATCATCTCCCCCTTAGGTCTAAAGTTGACATTTGAAGGCTATTGACCTATGCATCTCTAACTGGTCTACATCCTCTTTTACTCTAACACTCGGGAGAAGCTTATCTCATGACTACCAAACTCTCCATAAGCAGGTACTAAGACTTCTTTCTAAGGTATTTCTATTAATTTCTTCTAATTACATACCCTCTCGATTCACCTCGTAATACTCTTTTTACTCTTGTGACTTAGCCACACTTCACTACCCTTTTCAAGAGGTTTAGGGTATCTCACTTGTACCACTCATATTTATTGCATCTAATCACCTCAATTCCTCATCTACTCTATGTCAGGTCTTCTATTTATAATCTCAAGACAACATCATCACCCTCATGTTTCCATTCTTTGGATCAAGATACTCATCTCAAATTAAAGCTTAATGTTCATTACTAAACCCGAATATCAATACTATTGCTCGCCTACTATAATATACCTCATTACTTGATCACTTCTATAACATTATGAACATCATGACCCTATCAAACAAATCATAAGCCTGGCTTAGATCTATCTCTTTATGAATACTTTTTCTCTTCTATTCAACACTTACACTTGGTCATTATCTACACAATGACACTTCTTCGCGAACTCCTCTCTAGCTAAAACATACTCTACCTTCACAACTCATCACTTCATAGTCTACCCATAAGGTAAAACTCATCATTAGTAAGTTACTAGGCGTATGACTATAGTAACACAACTCGTCAAAACATCATCTCTCTTTCTTAGATCACTAAATCTCTGCATACTTCTCTCTAACTCCGGGCTCTTTCTCTACTATTGCTCATGATCTTGTAAATCATGCTACTTTTCGAGCAAAAATACTACCCAAGCTCTAAACATACTTCCCCATAAGGATCTAAGCTAAAACCATGCTTAAGGAAAATAGTACAACTCGCGTTAAGCTCAAATGCATGATTCATATGAATATAGATGCATTCCTCTGAAACTGAACACTTAGCTTACTCATGGGCTTCTCTCAAGCCCCTTTGGAGTCTCATGTCTTTCTCAAGATTTTCTTAGAGAAACTCATTGATAAAGAATCGACTTTGCTTTTCAACCACCTCTAGTATGAGGGGTAGTTGAATGGATATGTGATTGCACAAGTAAGAATAAGTCTCAGTGAGATAGCTCTATTACACGATTTAGAGTATGAAAGAAGGGAATTTTTTCCTAAATGTTTGTAGTCCCTCATGGGGCCCTCACAACCAGAAATAAGATCCTACTTGACACGACTTCATAGACACCCTAGGACACTTGATCTCTGTGCTCTGATATCAAGTTTGTCACGACCTGAGCCTACACCCTAGACAAGGCCGACACTCGAGAACCATTGTTGGTCCCCAATCAAATCCTCATCCTAGCTGACTACAAGTGGAACACTAACTCAAGCGTACAAAAGCTTAAAAACTGAATAAAAATTCATGAAACTCAAATACAAAGTTTAACTCAAATTATTTACTTTGAATATAAAGAGAATATTCAACTCGCCACAAAATAGACAAACTAAAGTCTTTAAAACATTTAACAAAAAAAATAAAATAGACTTCTCAAACTTTACTATCTATCTATGAAGCCACTAACTGACAAAGATGAAAATTGGGATAGGACCCACTACATCCTCACAACTGATATAACTGAAAGTACAAGTGGAACCCTGCGGAAGCAAGGAGGCTCACCATAGTTAACTTGAACTGCATGTGGTATCAACGAAGCTCCTATTGATGACCCTGAATACATGTATCTGCATCATAAAATGATGCAGGACAAATGGCTCTGTATGTGGAATGTACGAGCATTTAAGGGGAATTCTAAAGCATAAACATAATCTTGAACTTGATAAAGAGGAGACATACTTACCTCCTCTCAACTCACTCACGCTAAACTCAACTGAAGAATAAGAAACATAGTTAAACTCAATGATACGATATTCGACTCAGTGAAATAAGGCTCAACTCAATGATAAGATATTCAACTCAGTGAAATAAGGTTCAACTCAACAATAAGATATTCCACTCACTGAAGTAAGGCTCAACTCAATTATAAGATATTTGGCTCTCGGTATTCAACTCTAGATACTCAACTCTGGATGCTTAACTCTAGATACTCAACTCTGGATACTCAACTCAATATAAAGCAACGATACATATGCAATATATGGAAAGCTTTTAAACAGTAAAAAGCAACTCAATGTATTGAAAAATTCAATAGAAACCCAGTTTGTATGCAAGGATACAATATAAACTTTGTTTGTATATAAAAATACAAAATAAACTCTGTGTATATAAGAATACAAAGTATCTCTGTGTATTAAAGAATACAAAATATCTTAGTGTATTAAAGAATACGAAATATCTCTATGTATTAATGAATACAAAATATAACTGTGGGAGTTTCTCTAACCGAGAACCATCACTTAAAAGCTATGTAATGATACATCATTTTGCGTCATGCTGCCAGGGTCGTCCTATACCTTGCCAGGGGCATAGTACCTAACTACTAAGTGGATCTACTAATCTATGCTAAAAAGTAATAAGGAATCATCTTAAAAGTATGACCCTTTTTCAACCCACGTTGGCGACATAGTTTATGGGGGCAGTGAGTTGTGTGAATTCTCCCCCTTATCGGTGCTCAATACTACTCTAAAATATAACTAGCTCATATGTTTAAAAGCATAACTTTTTTTGTGATTTGAGATAATAGCTCAAACAGTAGCCCAACAAATCAGTGTTTCCTCTCTTGATTAAATGTGAAAACGTTAACTCTTTACTGAAAACTAGCTCAAAGGCTCTTTTGGAAATCGATATTTCCTTTATTGATTAAATGTGAAAACATTTACTCTTTGGGAATACATAGTCCCCTTATACTCTTTTGAAGAATGAACTTCACTCTTTACTCTTTACTCAACTCAAAACTAAAGTCTTAAAACAAGTTTAAAGCATTTGAACATTAAATGTTTTAAATAACCATAACTAGAACTCAATACTCGATACTCAAGAAATTTAATGTTAATACATGTTTCAAGAATGCTCGACTCAGAGGGTTCATATGTAATTATAGGCATGAACTACTCAACCCAAGGGGTTAGTGATACTTCTCATCTCAAGACTGCTCAACTCATAGGGTCATGCAGAATTATGGGCATGAACTGCCTAACTCAAGGACCTTCATGGGTAACATGTAGTAGCCCCATGATTAGGAATATAATCCCAAAATGATTATGAACACAATACTCAAGACTTAGAACTTGAAGATACTTACTCTTCTCTGATACTCAATTGTTGGAGTTCATGCAAAATTTATGGGCATTAACGACTCGAATCAAGGGTCTAATTAATAATATGGAACTCATGTATATGACTCTTCCCATTCTCATACTTACTTCCTCAAAATTCAATTAAAAATTTATGTGTTAGCTTTGAAAAACTTGTTAAGATTTAGAACTCAAAATAGGGTTCATGCTGTATCATAGACATGAACAAATCAACTCCAGGATCTCAATAAAAATATAGAAACTCAATAATTAGGAATTTAATTTATAAAATAATCATGAACTCAAGAACTCAAAATCAACTTATCTCAAGAATAGTCAAATCTAGGGGTAGAATCCTAGATTTCTCTTTTACAGATTTGAAAGTAGATGTAAGGTGTGAGGACAACTATTCAAACACTATGATAGCCTTACATACTTGAAAAGACAAGGTTCTTGAAGATACTTGAAGAATCTTGAAGAAGAACTTGATTAGAAGCCTTGAATCCCTTGCTTGAAGGTAAACAATCAAGAAAACCTTTCTTGAGATTCTTGAAGTAGTTTCTTGAAATCTCTATGGTTAAGATTTATGATTTTCATTAGTGATTAATAATTGTATGTAGGAACTTCAGTTGGAAAGAATGGAATTCTTGGAGAAGAGTTTTGAAAAACATTGAAAGAATCTTGAATGGAGTCTTCTACTTTGATTTTTCCTTAGGGTTTTGTCTTAGGGTTTGAGAAAGAAGAGAATGATGGATTAAAAGATGAAAATATGATTGTTTTGAGCCTTTTATTAGTCAAGAACATCGTTTGGGGTTTTCTTGGAGGTAAAAAGACAAAAATGACTCTTTTTAATGTTTTCCCATCGGCAAATTCGTAACAGCACTGTATATGTTACTAAAATAGCCATAACTTTTTACTCACAATTTGGGTTGACGCGAAATTTGTGGTGTTGGAAATCAAATTCAAATAGCTTTAATTGGATAGGTTTTTTCTCACTAACTCTTTATATTCTAAGAGATATGTTAGTTTGAAGTTAATCCAAGTAGAATCTTACATCAAAACTAAATCGATAAGGAAACTTCAAGAACTCATCAAGAAATTAAATTGCTTAATAATTATGGATAGATTTGCAAAAGAAACTCATGATTGGCATGTGGGTGAATGAACCCAACACTATGGAAGCTTACATACTGATGAGTCCACAAATTGGACTCAATTAGGGCTATATTTAATAGAAATTGTGTCCTCAAATGCTTATTTTATCTCAATATCTGATGAAAACCCTTAAGTTTCAGGTATTTGAAGATTGAAGGAGAGCATGGACACTACTTCGCAAAAAAGGAACGAAAAGGCTGAAAAGAACGAAGAAAATGAAGGCCTGAGGATCGCCGAGTCCACTTGGCGAGTCGCCGAAGGGTCTCACTTCACCTTTTGTTCCAATGTGCTGAGCTCTGAAGGAAAGGATCAAGTCGGTGGAAAAGGGGAGCAGTCGGCGCATCGTGGAGAAGTTCCGCGCGGCAGTACTATGTCGCCCAATGACCTAGAGCACGACGATGCTGAAGGATGGTGCAATACAACGATGAACTACATCAAGGGGTGAATTGCCGAGTTGATCAGCTATTTTGACTAATGTCACCGAACGGTCTGCTGCAGCACAGATTTCTTTAAAACAATAAATACTCGTAGAGAGTTTTAGCTTAGTATCAGAGATTTTTAGTGTGAAACAATTAATATAGTTTTAATACTTTTTTTTTTTGCTCTGAGTTTGAGAGGGTTTTGAAACTTGAAGAAGAAGATGGTTTCACCTCCAAGGATTTGGACTTGGGTCTCTTGGATTCTTCATTCTTGGCTTGTAACAAGATTCAAATCTTCTTACCCATTGAATGCAAGTTCATTTAGGTATAAATTTCTATCTCTTGATGTGTGGCTAAAAACCCCAATTCTTGGGGTGTGATTTTGTGAATATGGGTTAAGATTGTTGTTGGGTCTTGCTTGCTGATAGATTATATGTAGTTAATGGTGATTTCATCTAGTAGTTGTAGTTTAATTTAACAAATTTGTAGTTGCAAATACATTTTTATTTATGTGTTTTCAGCTTGCGAGAGAGAGAGGTCGCGAAACCAAGACTACTAGATTGATGGCCTAAGGAGTGGGTCGATATGAGGTTCAGCTCGAGAGAGTGAACCCTAGTCCCATATCTTAACACTCAGCTCGACAGAGTGAGTGGGGTAAGGCGTAGGCTGGTCTTCAAGCTGCAAGTGGGTGTCCGAAAGGAACCTATTTGAAATAGGGTAAGTTGCTCGAGAGAGAATTTATTCCCACGTATAGCTTAGCCTAGTCACTATTACTCTATTAATTCCATATCGAATACATGTACCCAATAATTTAAATTAATCCATATTCTGGTCACATCCGAAGAATCCCCTCTCATTACTTAGAAACCTTTGTTTATTTTGTTGTTTTTACTTTCTAGTGACAAAATCCCCATTGTTAATTGACACTCTTGTGTCCCCCCCCCCCCCCTTCTCCTCCCTTTAATTTACAATATTTTTAATCGTTAATGTCTTTAGCTATGACTAGTTAGAACAAATTTTATTTTTCTATTAATTCTCAAAAACACTCCCTTGGGACTCGACCCCAACCTTTGGATGGGTTATTATAATATTGCATGATCGTAGACACTTGCATCGGAAGTTGTGTTGTTGATTATGAAAAACATCAAAATGGTGTTGCTGCCGGGGAGTGGTGTTATTTGAGAGTTTTTAGATTAGTAGAAATTTTGTTCTTCTTAATGTAGTTTACTTAACTCTTATTTTTGTCTAGCTTGTTTATGTGTTGAGACAGGATAATGGGTATACATGATGGGGATGGTGAACCAATGGAGCACCTCTCAGTATAAGTGATGAGGTTCATGGATCACATCCTGATCTTCAAGCATCTAGATGGAGAACTTTTTCATGAGTTGTCACTGAGGTTTAAAACACTGTTGACACAATGCCCAACTCATGAGATCCCCGATCTAGTTCTACTGGAATGCTTCTATAGGAGTCTAGATCCCGGCAACAGAGGATTAATCGATCGACTTATCCTAGGTGGCCTTGAGAGATACTCCTATGAGACCACATCCAAATTCCTTGACCTTTTAGCTAAAACAAGCAAGGATACTGAGAAGGACCAGCAATTGATTGTTTTGTTGGGTCAGATGGATAACTTGACCCAAAAGATTGAGGAATAGGAGGTGATGTCCAAAGAGAAGAGCAAATGCATACTACCTATAGAGCAGGGAAGACCTATGGACATTGAAAATAGGTGTATCAAGGATATGTTATTAACTATTCTCCCAAAGCTAAATGAGCAAGATAGAGTGTTAGAGGAGATTAGAGAAAATATAGCAGTGCTAAAACAGATGAGCGGTTCTCATTCTAGATCGATCTAGCTAATTGAAACTCTCTTGGGTCATGTGATGCCTCATCTCCATCAGGAACGAAGCAAGGGGTTGCCAAATGATGTTTTGGCTAACCCCAAAAGTGAAGTTTAGGTGTTAACCCGCGTGGTGTCACGACGTTAACTAAGGCGATGTTTGGGAGGCAACCCAAAACCCTTAACTACTTTAATTATGTTATTTTTGAAATAAAGGTGTTTTGATTTTGCAGGATTGTGCATGAAAAGTTTGTGAAAATTACAGGATGAATTACACAAGTTCAATTTGCGAATCGCCGACTAGATCGGCGACCCCGACAAAGACCGCCGTTTGGATCCTTACCTTGACTAAGGGTCATGTAAAACTCGGCGAGGTAGATAAACACTCGGTGGATCACTGAGTAGCGAAGAAAATTCAATTAATGTCGCCGAATGGGTGATATCTGGATAGTTTTTATAAAGCCACAAGTCTTGACGTTTAACCTTTTTCATATTTTCTCACTCTCAATTTTCATAAAATCGCACCTACTTAGTATTTTCTGAATTTCACACCTCGTAAGTATTCTAGCTGCTTTAGTAGTGCTTGGCTCTGTACTAACCTGCTGCCTAGCATCACAGTTTTGACTTAATCTGCCTAAAAGGTTGGTTCTCCAAATCCTACATTTAATTGTGATATTTATATTCTCATTGCAAGTAATTTTATCCTATGTCGTGTGTTGTGCCTTTCTGATAAATTTAGACTATTCAGCCTGCTAAGGCGAGCTCGTCGAATCACTGGGCAGTTTGCCAAATTACCCTATATCTCCTTTAATTTCATGTTACTTAGTGATAAGGGTTCTATAACTTTCGGTTAGAAATCTTTGATCACCAAAAGCATTTGGCGACTCGCCGAAAGTCTACTTAGTCGCTTTTTTTTTTGGACCCTTGAACTTTTTTTTTTCACTGTATCCTTCGGTGATTAAGACCTGCTCGCCAAAGCAACTTGGTAACTCGCCGATCTATTCGGTGAGTTTTTCTGCAATTATGCCCCTCTGAATTTGATCTAGTTGTTTTAACTTCTTCCAAATTCTTTGCAAAAATGGTTAGATCTAAAGTTGCAAGAAAAAGCAGGCCATCCTAAGGTAAATCAAAAGGGATTACAATCAGCGAGTATGCAGATGCATTCAGAAGCAAGGTTGCTAAACTTTCCACAACTGGTGAAAAAGGCAAGGGCAAACAGAAGACCCTTAAGTTATCATATGCAAACACTAGCAGTATAGCTTTTACAGAAATGACCCCAACCAATCTAAAAGCGAAGGTGTGTGTTGTGACGAGGATGATCTATTAACAACATAGAGGGCTGAGCGGCGAACTAAGAAGCTGAATGATCCATCCTGGGCTAGGACTCCCTAGCCTACCACTACTACACCTCCAATTCCAGAGCAGGCAATGATATTAACACCTCCAGTACAGGGTCCATCGCCTAAATCAATGAATCAACTAAAGGCTAAGAGGCTGAGGACAATTTTGGAAGAAAAACGTCTGTATATAGAAAAGGTTATAGACAGGCACCTAGAGATAATGGAGTGTCTGAGATACGACAAGTTCCAAATCTTCACCAAACCCCGTTGCCCTTATATTCCAAACTAGGTAAGAGAGTTCTACAATGCATGAAGTGCACTAATACCCCAGCAAAAGCAGCTAGCAGCAACCTTCAAAGAAGTTGACTATGTGGTTGTCAGAGCCAGGAGGGTAAAGTGTGATAGTGAGGAAATCAACGCAGTCTTGGGCTTGTCCACGAATATTGGGGATCACTGTCAGTACTTGATCAGAAC